>JAKKIK010001117.1:0-19117 GCA_024500135.1 Heterodera carotae | reverse complement strand
TAATCGGTTTTAAAATCGTATCGGATTTTTGGCCATAATCGGAATCGGCGATTTAATCGGAATCGGATTTTGTCCGGCTCGGCACATCCCTGGTACCTATTTATTTTTTATCGACATAAATGGCTACCGGTCCGAGCATCGAAATTAGTGTAATTTCGTGCCGAGTCATTTGGCCACAAATGTCAATGTGGGGGCGTTTGGCCACAGCCGCCAATGAAATTTTAAATAGGGTTACGCTTTTTTATTTCGAAATCATATTTATGAATTTTCAAAATAACTTTTTGAACTAGTGAATTAATCGTTTAACTACAATACTGCTTGCTGGTGTCTTGCTTCTAAACATACATAGAGCTTTCAAAAGAGATTTAACTTGTAGAAATTGGTTGATTAACAAAAAACAAAAATTATGGTTCACTTTTCTGGGGGCCCAAATGGCGGGGCTCAAAGCTTCCAATGGGATGAAGCTACGCGTAAGCAAAAACAATTTTGATTGGACAAAGTGCAAAAAAACTTATGATCAAAAACAAAAAATGGCCAATTTTAGGCCATTTTTTGGATATATCTTTTTTGTGATGCGTTCAACTGTTAGCTTCTGTCTAAGCATATGTGAATCTAAATAAGATACTTTTGGTACTGATTTCGTCGTTATTGACCGAGACAAAAAAAAAGTATTTTTAGGTTTATCCGATAATAAGAGCAGCCCATCCATGCTGGACATTGATCATTTTGGCCTTAATTGAGACAATTTTGGCAATTCTTGGAAATTTGCTCCATTTTTCTCTGATATATGTCACAATTAAAACAAAGTGAGTTTGAAATTTTTAATTATTTTTATTTAATTTTATTTATTTTTTTGTTCAAGCAAATTGCGCAGTTCCGTCAACATTTTGTTGGCCGTCTATTCGTTGTGCGAAATTGTTAACCTCAATTCAACATTTACACATTTACATTCACTTTCACCGCATTTTCTGGCCATTATTTTATTCCGTCAAAAATTGCATATTTTCTGGTCCTTCCATTGATTTGTGCCACCGGAATCGCTATGAATTTGATGCTTTTCATAGGAATTGAACGGCTGTTATCTGTGCTTTTTCCATTTAAGTAAGCCATACCAAAATTTTAAATTTTTTTTGTAAATTTATATTTTTAGGAATTTTAATTTTTTGCTGATTTATCCGCTTCCAATTTGCTGCTGTTGCTTAATTGTTGAGCCTGTTTATTTGATGTTTTTCAGTGAACAAAATTTGACAAGCGAACTTTTGGGCAGTCCAACAGAAATTGTGCGATTTGTATTTAATGGCGTAAGTAATTAATAAGCATGGCTGCACAAAAATAGATACAAATATTGGCCAAATTATGTACAAATTTGCCAAATAAATCTGAAATTTTTGTACAATATATGAAGAAAAAGTCGAAAATTAGGGGTTAAAAAAATTCCTTTAATTGGTATTTTTTAATTTTTACAATCAAACATTCAAAAATATAATTAGGGAGAAGATTTTTTGAGTAAGAAAATTTCGATTTTTAGGGCTGCATTTTTTAAAATCTAAGGGTACATTTTGAACTTAGGTGGGCATTTTTAAGGAATAGAACACCAAAATATAAAAAATTTGTCAATAAAATACCAATTTTTACTACTACTTATGTAGTAGAGAGCGGAAAAACCGAAAAATCAAAAGCCATACCCGTACCCGTAATATGGAGAGGCACCCGTACGGATTCGGACCCGAATCAGGCCAAAAGTACGGGGTACGGGTCAGTACTGGTTTTTCGAAAAATGGCCGTACCCGTACCACGGATTCGGCAAAATACGGGTCCGCTCTTTATTAGCAATATTAAATTTTAAGAAACATTCTCTACCTGCTAGTGTCATTATTGTGCTAACAATTGTTGTTTATATATTGCTTGCAATTGTAATCCATTTTCGAAAAGGTCAATTTTAAATGTTATTAATTTTTTTAAAATCAAAATTGTTTAAGACACAACAAATTCAAATTCCGGTCAAATCAATGCGCGAATAATTCGCTCAATATTCATAATTGTTTTTGTGAATTTTGGCGGATATTTAATGCCACTTTTATACCTTAGCCTGTTTTATTCACTCATCAATAATCCAATGTTTTTGTTTATTTCAATGCAAATTGTTTGGATTTTCGGGCTAATCAGTGCCGCCTCAAATGCGCCAATCCTTTATTTTACGAGGTAAATAATTAATATTACATTATAATTAATGAAATTTTGCTAATTAATTATTTGTAAAATGATTTAGCATGGATAAATTAATTATTTGTAAAATGATTTAGCACTGATCATTTTGATGCATTTCGTGCAGAAATTCCATTTCTCATCAGCAGAAATGAGGCTGCTGTTCACCCTTCACAGCATTAATGAAGAAACTGACAAATTTAATTCTGAAAATTAATTTCTTGCAATTTATCTTTTTGTAATTGATAATGTTTTTTTCGGCCGACTTATCAAAACAAAAAAATTCATTTTATTGCGCGTAATTATGGATCGGTAATTTTCATACGAAAGTTAGGCATCCCGTAAAATTTTGCACAGAAAGTTTGGGCAATAATTTTGTTCATATGGGACATGGTAAACTTCAAAAAAAAGTTTTTGGTTTGAAAACCTAATGTCTGTAAAAGCAGTCTGTAAGCGAAAGCTAAATGGTTAATCCCGGTGTATTTTAGTCTGGTTTTCGGGAAATTTTACACTCCTAAAGATTGGATTTTGACTTCTAAGAAATGAATGGCCATAAAGAGGTTGTGGCTACAAAATTTTATATTACTTTGTACGCCGTTGTCAAACTTTGAAATCTAATTGAAAAATGTCCAGTCTCTTTTTATTAAATTTAAAAAAATATAAAAAGAAATGAAAAATGTAAAAATTATCGGTGAAGTGGCACGGTCTTGTCCCAAATATGTAACAGTTGGCCGCGGGATTCGAACCTCCGTGGACAGTGCAGGTTATAATCGAACCAACCCTCAACCAACTGCGCCACAAACACAACGATGTGTAGAAAGGGAAAGCAGAATAATATACGACGTCATAAATAAAGTGAAAATTTGATAAATGCCTTAAACAGAAGATAATATTTGAGCCAATTTCAATGGAATTTTGCAGAACCGGGCACAAGCTCCACGATTGTCCATTGTATTTATTTTTCGGCCTATTCCATTTGTGGCATATATCAAATTTTCACTTTATTCTGACCGTGCCACGTCACCCATAACATTTTTGCAATATTTCTGCATACTTTTTTTTAAGAAAAGAACGGACTTTCTAGTAGATTTCAAAGAATCTTTTTTTGGTCAACGGCTTAAACAAGGATGAAATGCTGTTGTTAGCACGAGTCTGCAAAAAACAGACCGTCATAAAAACATATTTTGCGACAAAGTGCACCATGATATTTGGTTAGCCATTTTCTACTATTTGGCCTCATTTGAAAGAGCGGTGTTTTTTTAAAGCAATTTATGAGTAACAACATCAGCTAAGGGCTTTTCGCCTTTTCTCAATCGTAACATCTGTTCGAGTTTGTAAAATTACTTAATCTGCTTATTCATCATGGGACAAATAATTCCGGCCGGGAGTGATGGGACAAATAATTCCGTCGGAGTCATGGAACAAATCTTCCAGTGTCGACCATTAGGAAAATGATTGCCTTATTTACTTTTTGCTTCATATTGTGAGCATAATTGTATGTGTATGTATGTATGCAATGTCAAAATTATCGCTTGTTCTCGACGAGGTCAGTCTCGCGCCAATCAAATGCCATCTTCGGAGTGCCACGCTTACGAATGACACGATACTTGCGAAAGCGTGACGGTACAGCGGTGGCGCCACCTCCATTTAAATCAGTGAAGTTATCCCTCCGACCATTAAGCATCGCTGCCTCGGGCGACGACTTCCCAGCCGTCATCGCCGTAGTCCGCGCATTGTCAATGCCTTGCGGCGGCATGATGCTGTTGGCGGCACGTTTCTGAAGAACCAGACCATTGAACTTTTTTATCTAAACAAATAATCACTTTCCTTAATAGAATCTTTAATATCTTAAAAAAAAAATTTTATGAGGTCAAAACTAGGGTTGTCCACGGCACCGGGGGTACCGGTTTTCGGTTATACCGGTTTTCCGACCCCCGGTTTGCGGTTCAGGTTTTTTCGGTTTCTCGAAAAAAATCTTTTTTGTTGGTACTACTTTACGGAAATTTTTTTCCTTTTAGAAAGAGTATGACTAAGGTGAGGAAAAATTTGGAACGTTAGTGAAAGCAGGTTCGGCGGTCTCGGAAAATTTGGAAAAATTTAGAGGGGTTTCTTAAGAAAAATTAGCAAAAAAAAAAACGGAGTCAGGCAGTGCCAATCAGGAAAAATATAAATTGTTATGGGATAGGAGGCCTGCCGCCGAGCCCGTTCCATAAGAGACTAGTCGTTTTGACCGTGGTAATTTGACCGAGGTAATCTGACCTGGTCAAACTACCACCAACCTCGGGTTTTTGGTTTCATAAAAAAACAGACAAAATGCCGAGAACCTTGGTCATTTGACCACGATCTGCCTTCTTAGTTTTCTCTTTACTCTATTTTTCGAATAGAATGTTAAAGGATTTAGAAGTCCCTGATCACTAGAGCTATATTTTATGTTTTTACATATTTTTGCTCATCTGTTATCGCAAAAGAAACCCAAAAAAAGCTTTTTCTCCAAACAATTTACAAATCAGAGCGACTTTTTAGCACATAAAAATTGGCATTTTGGCACATAAAACAAACATATCAGCACATATTTCGTCTATTTTGGAATTTTTAGCACATATTTCAACATTTTGATATAAATTTTTTTTTGTTTTGCTATTTTCTAAGTTTTCTGGGCAAAATTTTGGATGATTTTCCAAAGCAGCGACCCCGAAACCAGATTTTCCGTAAATTTAGTCATTACCCTTTGGAGTTTTTTTGTGGTCGGAGAACGGCACGGACTTCTTCTGCAGTGCGGAGCAGTTACCGCTGCTGTCTCATCAACTCCCTCAACATCATCCTCCAGCACAATCTATTCAAAAAAACAAAATTTTTTTCTTATTCAATTTAACAAACATCTGTTGCGATTTCGTGCGCTTTAACAACATCGGACAGATGTCCGATGGAGTTGCCAAAAAACATGCTCTCTTCCACTTTCCCGCCCAGCTTCAAATGAAGCTGGACCACCATCTCTCGGCGGTTGTTCAAAAGCCGGCCTCTCGACACGGTCCGGCCATCCGTGTTGCCATCAGGGATACACGTAGTCTTTAATGCGAATTTTTATTCTTTTAAATGAGGTAATTCACAAACCATGATGAAGGTTTCCATATGGTCCATAGACCATAGCATCATCGAATGGCCGCTTTCGTGCAGCGCCACCCTGGTCCTGCACTGTTGGTTAGACAGAGCGGCCAACCTTATTTGTTCTTTGAACTGCTCGTATTGGTCCCAATACGTTCGGGAAGTGGCCCGGGCACTTTCTGGCGTAAATCGTGGCATTATTTGTGCTAAAAATTAAGTTAGCTGCCGATATATTATACTTTTTAGTAATGCTAAGAAGGTTTTGTAAGCTTTTTATTGTTTTATATTTGTATTTTTTATTGATTTTTTTAATAATAATTGGCGACGTTGCCGAACAAACTTTTTATTTTATGTGATTTGAGTGTTTTTTTATAGACATTGTCAAGATCAGTGTGTACGAATTGCCCTTCAAATTCTATGCGAATTGATCTCGCGAATCCGGCATTTATTTTTATCATTCAGATGATCAACGACGACAATGACCAGCGGTTGATCAAGGATTTGGCAGAAAAGCGAACGAACATTGAAAAGCCCCGTTGGCCTCAGACAATCTTCAGTGGCCGGGCAAATCACTTCTTCGCTGTTGTCAATCCACTGAACATTTTGACATCGGACAACGAATTGGAAAACAGTCGCAAAATTGTCACTGACTATCGGTGAGAAGAATCACATTGGCATGGCATTTATCATCATATTATTCATTGTTTTTTGACGTTGAAAATGTGGTGAATTTCGACCAAATTTTTGGGTCTTGTCTTTTAAAAAAAGGCCCGGGAGCCACAAATCCACTTGAGCCGTTATTTTTGGATAAACTTAAACCGGCCGATTTTATTTGTTTTTTTGTCACAGGAAAAGCGAATATGCCGACAATTTGACTGTTGGTCAGCTTTGGCGTGCCAAGCCGTTCCATCCGTACACTGGCGAAAAAATGCCACTGCTCGGACGAATGAGTGCGCAAGTGCCATCCAACACAGTGATGTCAATCCATGACGCAACTCACCAAAAACATTAATTTTTTCAGAATTTCTCGACCATTCCGACATCATTGAGAAGAAATATTTAACCGAATCAGTTTAATTTTAAAGAACGATATTCAAATATTGTGAGCATAATATGTATGTGTATGTATGTATGCAATGTCAAAATTATCGCTTGTTCTCGACGAGGTCAGTCTCGCGCCAATCAAATGCCATCTTCGGAGTGCCACGCTTACGAATGACACGATACTTGCGAAAGCGTGACGGTACAGCCGTGGCGCCACCTCCATTCAAATCAGTGAAGTTATCCCTACGACCATTAAGCATCGCTGCCTCGGGCGACGACTTCCCAGCCGCCGTTGTCGTAGTCCGCGCAATGCCAATGCCTTGCGGCGGCATGATGCTGTTGGCGGCACGTATCTGAAGAATAAAATCATATTAGTCTAATTAGCAACAAAACGGAATCCGGCTATATGCCCGAACTGCCACTTTTCTGCAAAATGGTTGGCTCGGCCAAAAGAAAAGATATCCCGAGGACAACTACTACATCATCCACCAAAACGACACATTGCTTAAGCCCACCTCTCCTCCCCCATTCATGGGGTCCATGTCAAGCAGTTCAACTTTTATTCCATCATTTCCATCCACCACAACATCCTCATCCTTCTCCTCATCATCATATTCTTCATGCTTAAAAATTCATTCTAAGTTTTATAATTCTAAAAGTTTGATTTGCACCCGAAATGACGACGCCTGCAGAGGGCGTCCAACACCATTACGAAGACATGCAGCGCCACCGGACATTGACCATAGCCTAAAAGTGCAAGGTGAAGAAAATTCAAGTGCGGTAAGGAAACACCAAGAATGCTCGCCAATATGAGAAAGAATCGCGGACTTTTATGGTTAGCAAAAATTTGGTTCAAGCGAATACTTTTGATTGCAAAATGAATTGAAGCAATAAAACGCATTTTATCATTGAAAGTTTTCATTTATCCCAAAAAAAAATCAAAAATATCAAGTATTTTTTCCAACTGCTGGGAAATTGCAAGCAGTACAAAAATTCTGATAAACCTATCAATAAAATTTTTTACAAAACCATGGTAAATCATTTGGGGTGGGGGGAGGGTGGGGATTCCTCTCTCCCCCCCCCCCTGATACGCCCCTGCGCTGGAGGCACTTACATGCTCTCCTCCTTGGCCAGCGCGTTGGCCAATTCGGCGCCCACATGGCCCTCAAGCTCAGTTTCGCAATTTCGAATGGCACGCAGCGTGGCACACAGCGGAACTTCGGCGGCAACGCGGCTGTTCGACAGCGTTTGGACAGATGAATTGCCAGGGGTATTGCCAGCAAAAGTCTAGAGAATGGAGATTATATTGAAAATTCCCGGTTATCAAAAATTCAAACTCCGGATATAATCTCGGATTTTCACAAAAATGCGGGTCCGGAACTCCGGGCTACATCCCTAACACATTTACTAGCCATACTCACATAGTGCTGGGGAGTGGCAACCAAAAGGAGCCCATCTTTCTGTGCTTTTTTCCTTCGGGCAGCGCCCATTTGCGCAGCGGCAGCAAATTTGTGCTCCGCCGCCTCCTCCGCAGGTCGAAGCCGAACACGTGCACTTGAAGTTGTTGCTGATGCTGCTGTTTTTGTGAATAAACCGAATCAAAAGTTGGTATCACTTTTCGAGTCCAAAATTTGGGTTCGGCTGTGTATTTTGGGTCTTACAAATTAGCAGAGGATATTTGGCTGCGTAAAATTCAAAGATTTTTTTTGAAGGGTGCCTTTTTTGTCTTTTTGTAAAGAAACTTTTAGTCTTGGGGCAGGGGGGCTCGCTCCCTACCTCCAGGATGTGCCTGGAGGTGATCCTATAATTTTTGGTATCCCACCTACCCGGTGGTGGCATTGGCACTTGTTGCTGTTCGGCACTTATTTCTCGCTTAATTGTTGCAGCTATTGTTGTTGTTGTTGGAGACCCTGCGCCCGCTTCAGGTGTAATCGCCACTTCCATGTCATGTCCTCCGTCGCCATCAGCAGCACCGTTTTGCAATATGGCATCCGGCACATTGCCGCTTACAACACGGCGGAGAGTCTCCATGCCGGCGGCGCCGAATTCGGAGGCACCGCCTGCGTCGTTGACGACGGTGGGTTGTTGCTGCTGCTGCCAGCCGGTCATCATGTCCAACTGCAGCATGTACAGCCGTGCCTGGCGGTCCAATTGCTGGATGATCACCCATTCCTTTCGGTGGTGGAAGCGGTCGGTTGTCAGTAGACCAAAAAGCAATTTGTTGTTTTTTTGCCTACCTTGGTCACCGGGTAGCATTGGGGATGATGAGCGGGGTAACAATTGCCCTGGATGACGCCGTCCTTCACCGTTAGCTTTGGCCGATATTCGTCCTGACAAATAGCGTAATTAAAAATTTCATTTACTCGTTTAAATCTCATAAAAACCTCAGTAATCTATACCCGGTTAATCAACATTTGATCAAAATCTCGACACAAATCGGGGGGGGGGGGGACCAAATCTTGGCATAAAGTGGGGTGGCAATCACTGTGGCTCCCCAAAGGCCACTCACATTTGTGTAACGCATCAACGATTCGCAACGAGAACAGCGAAAGTACAATGTGTCACCCTCTCGGTTTTGAGTGGTCATCCGATACTGGCGGACTAAGCCAAAATATTGCTCCTCCTCCGGCGGGCATTCAATGCACAAAATGGTGGCACTTAAATTACGCGACAGTTGCAGCTCCAAGCGATCCGATGTGTGAAAGCTAAAAATTGAAACAAAAATGTGTTCAACCATTTTTTATTGGAAATAATAATAATAAATGACAAAAATATTTTAAGTGTATAATTAAAGAAAAATCAGACTTTCCAATTTTTTGTTTATTTAAAGTGCATTTAAAAAAAATGGCTTTTCCAAATTCTCTATTATCTAGCTTAATTTAAAAACAAACAGCATATCGTAGACTTTGTCAGGACGTGCGCGAATGTACTGTTCATCAAAGCCGTAGCGCTCCATGCAAAACTCGTTAAGATTGACGGGGTGTTCAGCAGAGGATGGCTGTTGCGGTGGCACAGTTCCACCCATGGCACCACCGGCCAGCGCAGTTTCGTCCACCAACTCATCATAATAGGGCCTTAATTAAAATGCAATAGAAATCTTAAATAATTTCACACAGCCGGACAAATAATATTTGCTGCAGGAGGTTACCCTTTTTGGGTAGGTCAGTGCCAAAAAACGAAGGATAAAATGGAAATTTTTTTTAAATCCATTTAATTTCCAAAAATTTCCCGGCGGCACCTATCGGTACCGCAAAACTACGCCGTTTATCTGATTACGAAAGTCACCCTCTAATTGATGTTCGTGCCCGAGACAAGGGAAATAATATGCCCAAAAAATAGAAAGCAAAGCATCTACCGTTTAACGCCTTTATTACGCTTCGGGGGAAACGGCATGGTAGCGCTGGCATTGGCATCAATTGAGCCGTCGCCATTGTCATGTTGTTCTGCAAACGATGACTCAGCAATGCTACACGGGAAATCACGCTCAAACAGCGTGTCCAACCCGTGGAAGTCCAACATCATTGGCGACTAAAAAGGGCAAAAATTTTTTTGATCTCAACTTATAAAAATTTATGGTGTTATTAGTTTAGTATCAAAAGAAGGTTTTGATCTCACAATCAGTACAAAAATGCATAACCTATAGCTGATTGTGAGACATTTTAGTGCGCTCAAATGACGCGCTTAAACAGACAAACCCCCTTGAGTTTTTTTCTGAATACGGCTTGACCCAAGGTACTATTAAAAATTCCGGATAGGAATTTTGCAAAAAAAGATCCGGAATTCAAACTAAACTGTCCGGAATTCAAAAACAGGTCCATCCTGATCTATAGCAAAAAGTCCCAAAAATCAGAACTAAATAAGGTACGCGGGATAAAAAAACAGGAAAAATCCCGGTTCTTTGGAAACAAATCCCGAACAACACTGATAGCCAGCAACCCTCCCTGTTGAACACCAACCCCCGTGTCGTAGTCCACCAATTGTTTTGGCCGTCCACGTCTTGGACGGCGTGCATCAGTGCCGACAAGGTGCACACTTAGCAAAGCGGCATCATTCTAAAAAGCAAGCAATAACCTTATTTTGAGATGGTGTTTAATCAAGAGTTCAACGACACTAAAACTACGAAAGGAAAAAACCTGAAAAGACTGTTTCCGGTTATGGCAACCATTTGCGTTTTGAGTTAGACGCTACATAATTTGGCGAAACAGTCAATAACTAACAGGCATAAAACAATTTGGGGCGATTTGGAGTGAGAGGAGATTCAGGGAGAAAAGGTTAGGCAGGGGAGATTAGAAAGGAGAGAGATTCGGGGAAGGGGAGCAAGTCCATAACGAGAGGGGGCTACACTAGTGCTGAAGCCTAGAAAATAGCGCTAAATTATCTAAATCTTCCAACGGCGCTATCGGCACCGTAAGACCTTTCCAAAAAACTACTAACCGGTAAGACAAAAAAAAAAAGGCTGTCGCCTAAGAAGACTACCTAAAAACTTTTTTTGTACACGGAACTGTAGGGGAGAAACGAAGAAGGGAAATGAAGCGCACTCTCCATCA
This sequence comes from Heterodera carotae, assembly GCA_024500135.1. Lineage (NCBI taxonomy): Eukaryota > Metazoa > Nematoda > Chromadorea > Rhabditida > Heteroderidae > Heterodera > Heterodera carotae. The sequence continues at coordinate 8,219 of JAKKIK010001117.1, read as the reverse complement.
ACCAACCCGTTCTTGCGACATAGCTTCTTTGATGGAAGCAGAGGCAGACGACTGCTCGAACTTGTTGCCCGTGTCAAATGCCTCGACCAGACAAGAGAACAGTGCGCTGGAATGAGTGGCCACAAAGTCGGCCCATCCGTGACGTTGCAACTCATCCAACACATCCAGGTAGCACTGCATGATGTCACCAGTTTGGCACGCAATGCCAACAAAATCCAACTTTAAAAAAAACAGCGCATAATTTGCATGTCAAAAAAAATCAAAGCAATGCAGCACTCACGGGAATGGACAGGCCCGTAGCCTTAGGGCTGGAGGAATTAAAAAATATACGGTGATGCCCACGGCATCATCAATTTAAAAAAAGAAGGGCGTAACCGGAGTACGCCCCTACACCCTAGGCTATGAGTATTATTTTAAACCTGATGTGAGACTGGCGAATTGTTAAGCCAATGCATGAGCACAGCAACGGCCAATTTTACCACACCGTACCTAAAAAAGAATGGCATGACCACTGACCATTAAGGTTTTTCCTGCCCTAAGAAAAACACCAATAAAAATTGAACGAGCATATAAAGGGGCTGTATTTTCTGCAAAAACTCATTCAGAATCTAATTGTCTTCCTAGAATTATTAGGTGGCAACAAAAAAAAACCCTGGCCTCATGGCTGTCAGACCAAACCCCCAGAGAAATTTCTTCCGGCCGGCAACAGACTTTTCTTCCTAGAATTATTAGGTGGCAACAAAAAAAAACCTCTGGCATCATGGCTGTCAGACCAAAACCCCAGAGAAATTTCTTCCGGCCGGCAACAGATTTTTCTCCATATAAGACCAGCGGTCAGAGCCTCCCTCTGTTTTGTTCGTGTACCTGTCCCCGTACAGCAACGGATGTGTGAAGAGCACAGAGCGATGCCCATCCTGCACAACCGCGTCCAACACGTTGATGTAACACATGGCCAAGTCGAACTCGACCAGCTCGTCCACATCGATTATGTCGTCGCAGGTGCTAGCGCCGCTTTGCACCGGACGTGGCAAAATAGTGTGTGCAATTCCTGTAAAAATGAGCAAGCGAATAGCATTGATGCAAGCATGCCAACCTCAAACTTTGGCACAAAATTTACGCCCCAAATTCAGGCATAGCACCTCACCTCCCCACCCGAATCGGACCAGGGCAAAACGACGACGTTCGAAATATTTTGATTTTTTCTTAGTCATCCAAATTAACAAGATTATCGCAAAGTTTCAGTTCATATTAAAGAATTTTTTGTGACTATTTTCCTTTTTTCTTGGTAATCGACCTATGATTAATCATAATTTCGGAAAACATAATCTTTTGAATGAGAATCCAATTTAAAGGAATTAGCATAGAAAACGCTCTCCAAGTGTTGGCAAAATCTTACAAACGTACTGTTGAAGTTGGTCAGCCCATAAGAGTCAGAGAGGCGACAATTGCCGATGCCCATATATTGGTAATGGGCACAAAAGTCCTTCAACTCGGAGCCGGCCAGCTCATGAATGCGCAAGAACGTCTCATCTCCTTCAATGGCGAAACAAAAAGCATTAAAATGATTAAATATGTCAGCAACCATTTCGGTCTCTACCTTCAAAAAAGAGCAGCCCCTTTCAATTAATCAAAATTTTTAATGTATGTCGTAAGTTTCTTAGATTCTGGATAGGTTCCCGGTCAAAATATTAACCCCAGACTAGTTTTTGTAGGGGATGGATAGGTTCCCGGTCAAAAATTAACTCCAGAAATTAAGTACCCTTATAGAAGAACGGAATCCAAAATTGTAATCCGAAATAGGAATTCCATACCCCAAAAAGGTTAGGAATTCCGGATTTTTTTCAAACAATAAAATCAACTAATTCATAATTGGCTGCGTTTCGTTTCCATGAAAGAGTTAATGTAGATTTTTGTCTTTTTTTATATAAATTTTAGTGGCAGCGTTGTTAGAGCGTGGAAATTTTTAAAGCTCCTTTTTCAAAATTGTATATATTTGCAGAAAAAAACGGTATTTTCTATAATAGGCCCCTCGGGGGTACCATTAAAAACTCCGTATACCGGACACAAAAAAGTCCGAAATCCGGTTTCATCCCTGGTACAGACTGACCCGACAGAATGTCACTGGCACAAAAGTTGACCAACACATCGGCACTCATTCGTTCCAGTCCATTAACAGCAGCAGAAACACCGCCACCGTCCTCCAACTCCTCAGCAGTGCTGTTGCGCGTGCTGCACAATAGTCGGAGACGTCCGTCCATAAATGTTTCCACCAGCAATTGGCGCTGTCGATGTTCATCATGCTAAATATGTTGCGCAAAAATAAGAAGGTACCCACCCAACCATTCCTGTTCAGGACCAAAATTAAAAAATTTTATTTTTTTAAGACCAATCAAAAAAACCTCATTTTAATACACAACCAAAGTGTGTCATTACCTGCAATGCTTGCGCACTTGTGCATGGCAAATCGGCATAGTCGTATTGCTGAGATAGGTGGTTTTTCGCCAGAATTCTGCCTAAAAAGAAAGAATAAACAAAAAAATACGCAACCCATCATCTAATTTGTAAGGCTAACAGCAATTTTGCGGCATCCCTAATCGACAATTTTTAAATACCCAACAATTTTTAATTCCGGATCTGCGAATATTTGAATGTCGAATTTGATCTGAATACATCCATACTCACTTCCTTTCCTCCTATTTTGTTGGGGCGGAGATTGTTCATTTTCGGGTTCGACTTTGTCCACCGTTTCGCGCTGACAACCCGAAAATTTGTTGTAGTCGTGCCGTCGATTGTGCGTTGTTGTCTCATTGGTGAATTCATCAACATTGTCATTGCTGTCTTCATCATTAGTTTCCATTTTGATTTCTTAAAAATTGTTGGCAAAATATTTTCACAAAACAATCAAATTTAGCGGTGCTTCGCCAAAATTTTGTTGGCACAATCACCACAACGCTCTTCTGTGTTGCTTGTGGCTTTTTCTTCGGTTTGGCTAAAAGTGAAAAACACTGACAAATGTGAATTTGAATGAGAAGACACTTTTTTGGAGCGTCAAGTCCACTAGAAAAAAGTACGCGTAATGGATAGAGAGAGGGAGAAAGATGCAGAGAAATAGGGCGGCGGCCATTAGTTTTAAAAAAAAAACAAAGTGGGGAGACAGAGAAATGGGAGAAAACTTTCATGGAAACACTGGAAGTTAGAGAAATGGTAGAGGCAGAGAGAGGAAATCAGAAAAAAAAATGTCTGTCAAAAGCAAATTCTCAAGCCACGCCGCTTGAGCAGAAGTTAAGCGATTAGATTAAACAATTTTTAAATGTGTAATTTTTTTAATAAAAATTATTAAATATCTGGCTTTCTTGGACATATAAATTATTTACTTTTCGGGAGCTGTTTAATCGCTTTTTCTGCTTCTTCATTGCTTCTAAACATGCTTTTTCCTTATCGATGGACTGAATTTCGTAATTCATAACCCCACTTGAAAACCCTCAAGCATAATAATGACGCGACATGCCAAAAATGCTACTGCCTCTTCGTTCTACTCTTATCACGAACGGAAAAAGGACGCACAGGCATCCGGCTATGGCACGCTTCATGAACGACTTGGAAAGGTTCTTTTAGGGATAATTAAATTGTTTTGTGGTTAGGGCATGACCAAAAAATTTTTTTTAGCTTATCATTAGAATTTTAAGTTTTCAAAAATTCATTCCTTCTCAAGGATTCGATGAAGCCATTTGATTGCTGTTCACTGAGTCTGCAGCCATGCCGGTATTTATTTCGCAAAAAAATTTTTTTGCTAAATTCTAATTTATTTTTCTAGTGAGCCACTGATTTCGCCCCGAGGCTTCATCTTCGAGCGGGAGGCCATTCTCAACTACATTTTGGACCAGAAACAAGCATACAAACGGAAGCTCAAAATTTGGGAGCAACAACGGCGCACCGAAGATGAAAAAGAGGCGGCGGTTGGAAAAAAAAATAATGGCATTCATTGGGACTGAATGGGTCACCCACACATCATAAAAACATGTTCGGGGGTTTCAAGTTGTACCAACATATACAGATAATATCAGATTGGTTAGTCAATTTTTTTTTAAAACTGGAATTTTTATTGGTCGATGAAGGACCAATTAGTTTGGATCATGTTCAGATTCCTTAAAGAACCTCAAAGTGTCTTTTCTAAGAAAACAACAAAATTTCTTGTCTTATTCTTTATGATTGCCAAAATTAAATTTCAGTGTATCAAAATTCTTATTTAAACTTTTTACCTACTATATATTATCGCACAAAGGTTTTGCGCCGTGAAGAGGACCAAATGAAGGCAAAATTTTCATCGCTCGAGGCTGCACCGGTGCCGTGGAAAACTGAGGTCCCACCAGCAACACCCGGCAGCACACAGACACTGAAACGGACAGCGCCGCGCGACACGGTCCGCGCATTGCGCCATTTCAGTCTCCAAACATTTTTGATTAATCCGTAGTCTCTTGACCATTCAGCAAGGGCCAAGCAGTGCAAAGTCGGGTAGAGGTGATGACACTACGGAGGTGGAAAGTGTGTCCAACATGGCCGGATCCCGGGCAAAGGAATGGCGCAGCTTTTGGGTACCCGAACTCAGCACCAGCGCTGAGCCGGACCGCATTGAAAAACCGGTGGGTTTTCACGGGTGAGGATTTGAAAAGGATGGGCTCGGAAAGAGTTAGAAATTCATAGGGCAGTGTTCCCAAGTTTTTTTTTTCAAAATAAGGACAAATGGTTAAAAATCTAAGATTTGGACCCCAAAACTAAGATTTTTCGCAAAACATAACGTAAAATGTTAAAAAGCAGTGGAAAAGTATTAAATTGTTCAATAACATGCATTTTATTAATGTAAAAACAACAAGCAAATGAATTATTAGTATTTTCCCCATCCGCCAATTTGATCCAACATTTTGTGGTTAGAAATTTGGTATATTTCAGGACAAGAGAGATCAAAATTGATTTTGTTTGAACCGAAACCAAGGAAAATTATATGGGGTGGGGGTTCGTCGGTGCCGATAGGCGCTGCCGGGAAATTTTTTAAAGAAACCTAAGTGGATTTGTTGCGAAAATTTTGGTCCTTTTTTCGATTTTTCGCGTCTTATATTTAATTCGGACATTGATTTGGCGTCGTCTGGCGGTGCCGATAGGCGCCGCCGGAAAAATTTTGAAAAAACTAATGGCATTTTAAGGGAAACCAAGGCTTAAATTGAACGATTTAAAGCCAATTTTAATTGGGTTTTGCTTGGAAATTTCTCTGCATTGCCGCCGGGGAGAAAATTTTGAATATCATAATAATTATGTTAAGAAATTTGATTAAAAAACCATTTTCAAACAAAAATCATCAAAAAATTCCCAAAAATAAGACAACATTAAGACCCAAGGCCGGAAATAAGGACAATCTTAGAAATAAGGACATTTTTTATTTCTAAGATACGACACCTCCAAATAAGGACAAATCTTAGAAATAAGGACACTTGGGAACACTGTCATAGGGTCATTCTGGGTAAAAAAAATTTTCTTGAGCTGTATCGCATTTGAATTATTACACGTGTCAAAAATAGAAGTTTTCTTGTAACAATATTTGCAAGACATTTTCGAGATGTTTCAATCTCTCTCAATTTTGCCCAATTCCGAACCTCTCACTTTGATTAAAACCCATTTATTTTTTTGAGACAGGGACGAATTTGAGAGGGGTGGGGAATAATGGCAAGGCAAAAAGCTATTTTAGGAGTTTCTTTTTACTATATTTTTGATTGACAATTTTTGTTTTAGTCCTCCAAGATTTTATGTCCGATCAGTGGGGAGGAGCTTAAGCTGAAGGAGCTGTTGCCCGTCAAATTCACGCCCATTGATCCGCGCATGGAATTTGCTAAACTGATCGCGCAGTCTGATCGCTACAAATGTCCGATCACCCACGACGTGCTCACCAACACGTCCCGTTGCGTGTACCTGAAGACATCGTATGTCACAGTCAATTGGCGAAAAGGGCACTTTAGAAGTTTTCTAAGAGGTGCCAATTCCCAACAAAATTTGTCCATAGAAATTGCTCGAGGCTTTTTAAGTGAATTCGAACTGTGATATATTTTGTATGGTAATACATTTTGGCATTTTTAAACAGGAACTGTGTAGTCAGCCAGCAGTGCATGGACATTATCCGCAAGGACATGATCGACCCGTTGAGCGGCAAGCGGCTGGCCGAGTCGGACATCATCGAACTGCAGCGGGGCGGCACCGGTTACGCGGCCACCAACAGGCTGGATGCCAAGCTGATTAGACCCCAGCTGGAGTTGCAATGATGCGGAAGATTTTCAATCAATTTTATTTGTATTGTGATCGTTGCTTCTGATCGAGATCACTTTTGATCAGTTCAAATATCATTAATCATTATTTTGTAATTTCTTGTCGAATGCACAATTTACGCAATTTTGTTTTCCTCAAATCGGAAAATTGAGTGGGAGATGGAAAGCGCACTTTGCTTTCATTGCAATATTAGTGGACTATTTTCGCTTCTTTGTCACTGTTCCGTCTCTGGCCCTACCCCGCTTTTCCATCCACCTCTTTAGACCTTTCGTTTCTATAGAAAGATGCCGCTAGGCATGCCTAAAATCGATAGGACAGCAGTCCGCCCAAGTGGATTCAACAATTCCAACCGTTGACCATTGAATTGGGGAAATGATGCTTTTCATTGAGCCTGCAGCCATTCCATAATTATCCCCAAATTCGAACAAAATTGAATATTAAAATTTACATCTTAAAAAAAATTCCATTATAGGGACGATATTTACATATTTCCATCCTAAAAATTAACAATTTTGGAATAATTAATTTGCAGAAATTCGATTGTTTGCAACGAACTGCGGGTGTCGTAACGATAATTTTTTGCTTGTGTTTTTGATTTGTAAAATTTGAGTCAAATACAAACTTCTTCAGGCTTTGCGTTCTTTTTCGATCATAAAAGTAATTTTTATTTAGAATTCCTGTAGCACTTCACTGATGAATGCTTTCAAATGTTTGTTTTGCATTAAAAAAACCCCTCGTGGGGGAGGTGCACCGTGAACCGCTTCCGGCATAAGTGCAAAGCCGGGCCGATGCGTGGCCCCCGATGGTTACCCACCTGAGACCCCATTTTCCAAAAATTAGAGGTTTGTTCAAGGCCTCAGAGAAGGATGCTGGCGAAGCCATTTTCGTCTCGCCATGTGCTCGGCGTGGCGACGCCGCAGCGCAGGGTCATCGACGGCATCCTTCTTTATGCCACGAAGGCATTGAAAAGATGCCTGAAGAACAGGCAAAAAGCATCCAACTTTTTTGTCTTTCATCGGCATTGAACTTTGGCCTCTGGGAAGCAATAATAGATTGAAATTTCAAATTACAATAATACTACCGAAAAAACGGTATGGGGTAAGAAGGAAGACAGAGAACACCAAAATTAGGCACTTAAATGTTAATTCCCCTTGTTTCTTATCTTTGACCTTCTGTGATCACTATGCTTTGTTGCATTCTAATTTGTTTGTTCGTTTTGTTTGTCTGCTTTCTTTTGTCGTCTATTACAATACAATAATCACTCTCTCTCCCTGTTACTGTCTGCATCAATCACTGAACGTGTGTGGACCGGTAGAGCATGGAAAATGCAGGGTTGGCAGGGAAAAGATGGAGAGAGGAGAGACTGTTGCATTTTCTCTGCAGTCCCCGCTTCGGATTCATCCCGTCTATACTTTACAGTTAAAAACAACAATTTTAACTGCGCGATTCCAGCAGCTTTTTCCTCACACGGCAGTTGTGGTATGATTAAAATGTTAAAAGCCTGAAGAAGTCATTTTAATTTTTTTTTTTTTCATTAATTTTGGGACGTCTAATTCGAATTGAATGAATGCCCTAAAAAGCTGTGGCCAAAGGAAGGCCCCAACATTGACCCTGAGCATTTTTCGAGTTTATTTAAACATATTGGATTGTCTCATTCGACTTTCCATTTAATACCATGTTTTTATTTTTGTCTCACTCAAACTGATTGGTACGTTATAAAATAAAATTAAAAGATGGTTTTGAGAGTGATTGGTCATTTTCTCTCCAATATACATATATTTAATACTGTTCATTAATTTTTTAATCCTTTGACAGTTTTGTTTAGGCATCAAATGGTGTTGAATCGCTTGTATCCGCTTTTTTTCGCAGCCGGCGCTTCATCCGTGGCCTTTATGGTCGGCTATCAGTGT
>JAKKIK010001116.1:0-19125 GCA_024500135.1 Heterodera carotae | reverse complement strand
AATAAAAATCGCCCCCTTCTTGTCCATTGTCCGTGTTCGACCCCGTGTGCAAAGTGCCAAATCCCGACCCGACCCGCGTGCACTCGAGCACGTTAGTTATGACTGTTACAGGCGTGATGCGGAAATGTGGCATGAAGGTTAGTCATCTTTTTATATATATTCAGATAAAACAACACTTTAAAATTACAAATAATTAATGTGTCCAAGAGAGTTAAAGAAATAAATTGGAAATAAATGTTGTGAAATTTTGTTTTTTTTTTAAATTTATGATTTTACTTTTTTTACTTTTTATGAACAAGTGAATTAAAAGTACCTAAGTACCATATGGAGAATTCTCATTCTACTTGTAAAATGCGATGTAAATATAAAAAGTAATAAGTTATTCAAATTAAAGGCTATCTTTACAAAACATTTATAATTGAAAAAGGGTGATAGCGAGTAGTTAAGTACAAAAAAGCGACTAATGATGAATTTAATTATGTGTTTTGACGCTAATCTTAATGCAAAAAAGTATATTGAATTAAAAGTAATAAGCCAATGATATTTCATTAAAACTTTAAAATTTGTAGTGTTAATCTAATAAATAATCGCATAGGAGGAAAATCAATAATTCAATTATAAATATTCTTTAGGTCGAAAAACAATTATTTGGAAAAATAAATTAAATCGCAATTATTCAATTTATAATCTTAATAAATTTTACTTTCTCGCTCTTTGAATTTGAAGGAATGCATTTTTGAGCTTTCCTTAATGAAATTGTTATAATAACGAAAGCCAAATTAAATTATTCAAGTATCTTTCTTTTCTTCAGCCTTTAAATTTCAATTTATTTTGGTGATTTTTTTTGTTCATTTTTCCGCGATTATTGTTACTATCAAAAAAAATTTTAGAATCAGAATAATGTGCTGGCACATTTTCTGCTTGAAATGCGTAATTGAAAGCGCAAGTCGAGGCGCTGGATAATGTAGTATGGTGCGCCGTACAAATCAACGCTTTTTTCACAGTAACTTTCAAATAAATGAAAAAATAAGGATTACCGTAAACAATGAACAAGATGAAAAAGGTGACTGGAAGACTACATTAATGTTTATTGACGAAATCTACATAAATATTTTTATAATGACACCTAAATTTAGTTTAGAAATCAAATGAGCCAAAAAATAAAAGTATTAAACTTGAAAAATCAGGATCGATAGCTATTTCAATACTAAAGAATTTTAATTAGATTTGTTAATCACTGAAATATAACTATGATAAAAATAAAAATTTAAGAAAGAATATAAACATTAATTAATTTCAAGAACTTATCAAAGAGTTCAAAACTGAGCCCTGGAGCTGACAAAAATTGATATCACCTGTGAATAACTCACCAAAGCGCCGATTATTTAACTTTTTTAGTAACTCAAATGAAATTTATTTGCAATTAAACCAAATTCATTAGAAATTATAACCTGACCCCCTTCGAAATAAATAAAGATTGATTTAAGTTCAGGTTCCCGCTCAACAGCACTTAAATAACTAAAATATCCAGCATATCCGGAGCGTATACAGACCAGACATAATGAAGATTAATTTAACGTTATCGTATTTTTCCCTATTTGAAAGCCCGGCCCTTATATTTTTCAATCCTCGTTTAGGGGCCTTCAAATAGAGGGGGTCCTTGAACACAAAAATCCTTTTAATGGGGCCCGGTCTCTTTTGGTCAAGATTTGCACTTTTCGCAAATATTAAACAAATTGACAAAGATGATCTGAAATATTTAATTTAATCAATGTAAATAATTATTGCTATTTTTTAAAATATATGTTGAACCCAATATGAAAAATAACGCGGTTTTAAATCGGGTACCCGAATTGAAACGAACGCTGCTGACTAACAAACATGCCGTAAGACATGTGAAACCCGAAACTAAGTAAGGGATCCGGTTTTATACCGAAGTTCGAACAAAACTGTATTTCATTAAGTGGTATTACGTGTAAATTCGAAGATAATATATTTATTGGCTTGATTATAGGGCTATTAAAGATAAGAAAAGTTAAATTTTAATAACTATTTTGTGTTCTTAGGTTTACGTATAAAAATTATTTTCTTCTCTTTCTTTGTGCTTATATACATGATTTTGTAACGAATAGAATTAAAAAATGCAATAACAAATAAAATTCTTTTAATCTATTAGGTTGAGGAAAAAGTTCTTGGCCCTCGCATCCATTTTTAACAAAAAATTAAATTACGTAAAAACGACAATTACTTAATCAATGATGTATCCACCATTTTGATCAATGATCTTTTCCCATCGCTCAGGTAAGCTTTCAATTCCCCTTCTGTAGAAATCCGGTTGTTTGGAGTCAAAAAATTCAGACAGTGCATTTTGGACGCTGTCTTGGTTGTTGAATTTTTTCCCCGCAAAAAGTGCTCCATGCTTCTGAACAGATGGTAGTCTGATTTAATGATAGTTATTTTTTTAAGTGATTATATTAATTTTTTTTACGCCTCAGTAATAAATTTTGACATTTGTTTTTAATACACATTTATTATATTAGACTCGACTGTCGCTTTTGGCGTGAACTCGGCGAGGGGTTTAAGTCCGGCGGCGCAACTCGGCGACGTGTTTAAGTCCGGCGGCGCGGGCCGCGCAGATGAGGTGGGGATCCAAGATTTATTTTGTTTGATATATTATTTTTTTTGATTTATTGTTGGACAAGACAGCACTGCTTGGAATTTTAAATATTTTAAGTATTTGATTATATGCATATTCTTGTTATTGGAAAGTTAACATTTATTTTCAATAATAATTGAGTTGTCAACGGACTTAAATTAAGAAAATGATATCCAATTCATTCTTCGGGTGATTCATATACATTTTTTTATGAGTAGGTATTATAAAAAGATAAGATATTAAGTTTTTTGACACAATTTTACTAAATTTTGCAAAATCTGGGTTGTTTCATAAAAATTTATTGCTCAATTCTTGGAATTTACTTTAAAATCATGTATTTTGGAAATGCATCTTCCTCTATTAAGTGTTATTACCTATAAATCGGAAGATAATATATTTATTGGTTTTATTATAGAGGAATAAAGATATGAAAAAATAAATTATTAATAAATATTTGAAATAGTTGATTTAAAATTCCTTTGGTTTTGAAATCTGAGTTTGTTCAATTAAATTTCTTTGTAACTCTCTTATCTTTTGCCTTCGAAGCTCATGGAACCTGAATCGCAACAATGCCAAAACCTCCTTCCCCGAGCGATCCTTTCCTTTAATGGCTACTTTCTTCAGTTTTTTTTTGACACATCTTTTTTTCTTTGCTGCTTCATTACAATTCCTTTAAAATCAAATTTTTAGAATTAATTCGAATGCTTTTATTGTATATTTGTGCTTTTATGCAATGTCATGCATAGCGTGATTTATAATTAATTAATTTAATTGCTAAATCAGCAAATCGATGGTAGCTTTGGTAGCCAATTGGAGTGGAACCCACGGATGTACGTCGCCAAAGTGATGAACATTATTCATCTGTAAAGCGATAAAATAAAATTTTTTTCTCATTTTGTAATATTGCATCATTTATTTTGTTCATATGTTTATGTAATCGTTTCCTTTTATTAACTCGGTGCCAATGTGTTACACTCATAAAGTACATATCATACAAATAAAAAAATATTCGAATTAAATTAAAATTCCTTCGGTCTATCTAAAACTACTTCCAAATATTTTATATTAATTTATTTATTGACTGTTATTGTGATAACAATTTAAATTTAGCAAACCATTGCCGTTTTTGCTAATTATTGAAAATATTGATTCTTTCTGAATTTCTCGTCAATTTTTCAAATTTCAACCACTTTTTACTTCGACTGTCGAACCATGGAAGTAAACTAAAATTTTTGTGTATTAAATTTAGCGATGGATTATACAATATTGATTATATTATTAAACTTTTATTTCCGAATGTTTGAAGAGAGAGCATTTAAGTGATCACGCGTTCCCTTTATTTAACCTTCCTGGAGGGTATAATATTGTTTAATAATAGCTGATTCAGAAAATACTAATTTGTTATAAATTGTCAAATATCGCGTATATATTATAGTCATCGTCAATTATACTATGTACGAACGAAAGGACATTTAAGAATATCGCTAATGAGAAGTTGGTTTTCCAAAGATAAATCGCTAAATAACGTATAAATGGAAAGGCTTTTTTGGCATGTTCCCTTGTCCAATTTGAGTTTTTTTTTGTGTTAAAAATTAACATAAGCTTTTGAAGATATATTTCTACTTTTTTTCCTCGCATTATGAGATGGTAACCAACAACATATTCTTATTCAACAGATCATACAAGGTTGAATTGTTTGCAAAAAACATGAGTAAAATCAAGTCGATTGCGGTGTCTGCACCTAGCAGGGACACACACGTGTATTCCCGTCGCCTTCACTAATATTTGATTGGTGTTCGTGAACACAATTATTTTAATTTTTTTTGTTTAAAAATTATTGGGTCAACTTATTTACGTTTACTTAGCGATAATCATATCTCTATTTAAAAAAAATTTTGTATTACTTGTTTTTTATTTAATAATTTTTAAAAAATTTGTATTGGAGCTTATTTTGACATAAAAAAAACAATATTTTAATACTAAGATTTTTTCTTATTAGATAATTTCCGGATACTGTACGTGAAAATCCAGTTGAATGCTGTTGTTTATTCACCGAACATTTAATATTCTTATTTTTTAATTTAATAAAATTTTATATGTTAATATATGCTTATAGCCGGCGTCGGATTAAAGAATGTATTTAATTTTTGTGTTTTTGTATAAATTATTTTTTGCAGAAATATTATTTTTATTTCTTAAATTGATGCCGAATGGTTTATTAAGCGACTCGCAGCGCTGGGAAAGCTTCATATTTAGTTTTTCTTTTTTTGCATACATTTTGTTTTTGAAGTAGAAATATTATTGCTATTTTTTAAAATTGATGCCGTTTTAATAGTTGCTCGGAGAGGTGAAAGTTTCTTTCTTCGTTTGGTGGGGTAGATTAATTTATATTGGTTTTTTTATTGGTTCCGAGCCCACTTAATAAGTTTATGTTAGAATTTTGGGGTTGAATTCCAATATCGATATGATTTCGTATCGTTCGATTTCATTTGAATTATTTTATATATATTTAGAACCTTTACTTGAACAAAAGTGAAGTTTTTTATTATTTATCTTGCATAGTTTTGAGGTAAATCGGTTCTAAGTCATAGAAAACATATTTTGCCAGTTAGTCGCTAACATGTTATTTTTAGGAATATTTTTTAATGGAATCTTTTATACTTGGATTTAGAAAATTTTAAAATTATTCAGAAAGGGTCCCTCTATGTTCGGGATCCAAAACACGTTCGTTTATGTAGCTCCAATGCAGTAATTATTTGTAGAGCATTAAAAAGCTCTCTCTGAATGGACATTGACTTTCACAAAATTAATTATTATTGACTTTTTTAGCTTGTCGACGTACTTTAACGGTTTAAGATGATTCTTTGAATCTGTCTTTCATTCTTCCATTTTAAAATCCATTAAACTAAATTTTATGGGTACATTAAAAGAAGTATTCTAATCTTATGCATATGTATTGCATCATTGCATGGTATTTGATTGATCAAATTAAATTTCTTTTGCTTGGAATTGGTACTATTTTTTTTATGTATAATCTTCTCGATTTTTACACATTCAGAACAAATGACAATTTGTTTTTTGGGTTGTGTTTGAAGCATTGCCATGGTTTCAGAAGTGTTAAATTAAAGCAGAATCCCAATCACTTTCATTGTTTAGTCGTTTCAATATTAAATTATTTTTCTGACAATTTTATAGTTAGCCATCATGCATAGTTAACAATGCAAACTCACTCTTACTTCCACACAGTGCGTTATTTCATCCTTTATATTAGTTAATTTGAGTGTAGTACCTCTTTCTAATTGGTTCAATACAAAATTTAAAATGAATCACAAATAAACTTAGATCAATATCGTTATTTAAAGTCAGAGCAGCTCTTTATTATTATTTTTGCGGCTTAGTTACTTTGGTGTTTTCTATACTGGACTAAATAAAAAGATCTACACTTGGGTATTTAAGGCTTTATATTTAGAAAATTGATCATGACAGGATAGTACATACAAATAGTTGGAATTTTCAATTATTATTGAGATTAAGCATTTTTTATAATAGGATATCTGTAATACCAACCATATAAAATTGGTACTTTTTGAAAATTTCGATTGTTTAGGCAAATTATTCGGCTTTCCCTTCAGTTATTATTTATTTCAATCTATAAACACTTTGTTTATTTACTCTTTTTATATTATATCTTTTGTTGTACGAATTTTTGCTAAATTATTATAAATTTGCTTTTTATAAGCATAAAAACTCTATATTAGTAGTTTAACAATGTTTTTGCTTGGTATTTGTTTTTTCGAATTTATATCTTTCCGTTTATCGCAAATCTGGGATCTGATTTTTTTAATTGTAAGACTTAAATGTCGGCTGACGCCCTCAGTATAACTCTTGCTTACTCTGAGTGCTTCTTTTACAACAATATAAATTTTTTACCACTTCCTCAAATAACTGCAAAGTAAAGTTTGCACTATATTATTTAGCTAACTATTTTTACTAGGCTTTTTCACCAGTATTCGATTAGTTGGACTGCATCGGATTTGGTTGAAATTTTTTAAAAACTATATTATAATGATTTTAGTGAATTCGATTAAAATTTTAGATTGAGAATAGCATTCTTGTGCTTTAATTCTTGTTTATCATTTAACCACACAGTGCGTTATTTCATTCTTTTTATCTTAGTTTCATATCATGGCATATATTCATTTTGTCTAGCGGCATTCTATTCCAGCCGCGTACAGTTTCTATACAACGTTAAAGGCAAGTTTAAAGTTCAAGCAATAACAGTCCCGTTCCTCATTAACATAGTACAAATTTTTGTTTTGAATACTTATTTTAAATTATCAGAAAAATTAATAATTTTATTTTTTTTTGCTTGTTTTAGTTAGTTTGGATTTTCACTTTTATTTATACTTGGTGTAGTTAAACGCTCCTAGATATAGGTTTTAGACTTCAAACAGTTTATGATTCTTCGAACTTGGCTTTCATTGTTTTATTTTAAATTTTATTAAATTTATTGCTTAGCTTTTCTCTTTATTTTAGAGTTCTATATCAATAATGTTTAAATAATCTATGCAATTCTTATTTGATAAAACACCTTGACAACGTTAAACCATTGATTATTTTTAATATATTTTTAGGGGGATATTAATTACATTAAGATATATTAAGGATTTTAATAATCTCTGACTTATTAGAATTATGTTATTTAATACGGAAAGGGGGGTTCTAATAAAGAAAGTACTGTAAAATTTTTACTTTATTGATTCCGTTTCCTTTTTTAGTAAATGGACGACATGCGAGCGCGATTATTGGAGTTACCGTACAAGCAAATCAAAATGTTAGCAAAAACCAATAAAATCGCAGTAAACAAAAAAGTAAAAATGGAATTTTTTACTGGTTATTCATTTTTCTTATGGTTTAGAAAAACAGAATTGCTTGAGCAGTTGTTGGTCATCCACAACTAGGATGACAACGAAAGCATTGATAAAGATGATGAGAACTACATATGAGCACAACGGCAGCAACAAAAATAATAACGTCTTTGAAGACGAAAACGGCTATATTGAGCCGTAACCACAAAATTCAAATTAAAGAGCTTCATAATTAAAAAATGCATAATTTCAAAATAAGTCCAAATATTAAATAAACTAACATTATTGTTAAACATTAGTTGCAATAAAAAAGTCTTGATACGATTTATAATACTAATTAAATTGTAATATGTAAAAAATCATAAGTTGTTCTGAAATTAAATATAAATTCATCAAGTTTTTAAAAGTAATTATAATAATCAGTATTTCAAGCCAATTGCTACATCAAACTTAAATCTTCGTTAAAACATTTAAAAGCTAAAAAATGCACATCTAAAAACCAATTTTAAGTAGGCAAAAAATGTTTACTGACCAAAATGAGACTCGATAAATTTCCCCTTCTTAAATTTTGTATGGTGTGCCTTTTGCAAATTCACAAAAAATTTTGAATTTAATTTTGAATTTATATGTATAAAGAAGCAATCCTTTCTTGGGTCAAACACCATCTAAGAGAGCAAAAGATTTTAACGCTTAAAAAGTAAAATGAATAAGTTATTATAATAGCAAAGATATGGTATCACGAATATTTTCTCAGTGAATAATTTATAAATATAATTGATTAAAACAAATGCAATGGATTAAATCGTAAAGAATAAATAATACGCACATTTTAAAAACGAAATTGCAACAAAATCTTGAAAAGCGTAATGCAAAAAATATTATAACAAAAAAAAACACAAAATTAAATTATAACAAAAAAACACAAAATTAATTAAGAAAATTGTTTAAAAAAGGTTTTATTAATATGAATAACGGTACAATTGTATAAATTATTAAACGACTGCATTTTTAGCATCGTCAAAAATGAATTATAAAAAACAGAAATACCACTCACCAGTCAGGACGACAATGACAAAATCAATGTAATGTTAATTTTGCCGGAATATTTCCAAAAAAAAATGATAAAAAAACTTTTCTGTATGAATAATTAAGTTAACTTATTAAATGCAAAAGAGTAAAACAAATTTAAAAAGTGACATATTTTTAGAAATAAGAATGAAATCAACCAGAGTTTATATTTTGGATGAATGCATTTGCTGCACAAAAGTGAATATTTAAAAGAGATATATATTGGTTTCGTGACAAAACAAAAAAGAAAACTTTTATTTTATTCGTAATTTATTTCATCGTGATAAAAAATGCATTTTGATGTAGCAAAAATGGACTTAGTAAGAATCAAAAGTTCTTACTGGAATACGACAAAAACACATTTAAATTGGTTTAGACCAATAAGCTCTATTGAACTTTAATCAAATTCAACAACTAACAAACGCAAATATAAAACCCGAATAGGTATTCTATTTGCACCATAAAATTTTTTTAAACAACAATAAGAAAAGTGGCACTTTTAATTTATACACGGAGAAAATGGATTTTTGCCTATGGCTTTAAGCGACATGGAGCTGCAACAAAGCGATAAAAATTCCTATAAAAATGTTGAAGTAACCAAAATTCTTCATTAAAAAAAATAAAAAATATGCCTGACATTTATGAATTGCAAACTAAAATAAAATTTATTGCAATTACAAGCAAAAATCGATCTTGGACACAAGAAGAAGATTGTGAATGTCAATGTTTTGAAAATAAATAAACGAAAAGTTGTTGGTATGTTCGCAAGGTTTTTGAAATATTTAAAGTTCAAGTAATTTTAATTTATTGAAAAAAAATTTGGTAATGAAAGTCTACAAGTAATGAATTTTTTGTAGGTAATATTTAAATAATCAATTTTTTTTGTAATAATAATTATTTCAATTTAATTCTTTTAATTTAAAATGAATTTGTCAGAGTCGATCCCATTGCCTACAATGATTCAAGTGCCAATGCATCCACTGGCATTAATTCTTCTACCACCGCGTCCTCCAGTGGAGAGTAGATTTGATCATTTCATGGGCTTGCTTTGGAAGCAAATTCAAATGCTCGCCAAAAGGCAAGGAATTGCCGCCAACAAAAAAGTGGGTTTAAATAATAAAATTTGAATGTGGTTTGCGAGAATTCAGAGATTTGCAAAGGCGAAACTAAATTTACGCAGAATTAATAACTTTTATCTTCTTAGTGCAATTTTATTAAAAATAATGTTCTGCAAAAGATTTATACTTAAAAAATTATTAAACTTATATTACAACTAAAAACAAGAAAAAAGCGTTTAAAACTTAAAATTGCATTAAATTGAAAAGTAGAATTATTTAAAAACCTAATACCCAAATAAAGCAATAGACAAAAACCAATTGTAACGAAAAATAGATAATAGACAACCAGATATATGTAACTTGCGAGGGATGGGTGCGATATGATTTTCAATGGAAAAGATGATTAAAATAAAATAAATTTAAAAATAACAGTAGCTTCAAATGCGTTGAAATTCGACTTCATCTACAAGGCAAGACAAGTGTTATTGTTTATAGTTCTTCTTTATGAACTAAGCAAAAAATATATTTTCTATTAAATGATTATAAGTTTTTCTTTTAAATAAATGTTTTCATAGTATATTTTTTTATTATTTTCTCGGTATGTTTCTTTTATGATCTTAAGTCAGCCGGAAAACGACATTTAGTTAACCAGCTTTATGCTTGAACAAACATGTGACATATTGAAATTATTTGACTCAAATATATTTGTCAATTAATTTCATAATCGCATAATTATGTACGTCAATTTAAATTTAGATTTCAAGTCATGTTTAATTAGTCTTTGCTCCTTTTTTCTAAAACGTATAATACATATAGAATCAAAAATTACTTGTTATTAAATGAGGTAAGTTTTGTAATTATTAAATCTTTCTTATAATTTTTTCTTTTTTTTCTAGTCTTTATATTAATTAAAAGTTTTATTTCAACAAAAGCTTTATTTGTTATATTTATTTTCTGGTTATTTCAGTCACAGCTGAAGCAAGTTATTAATTCAATACTCTAGCTTTGCCTTTTGGCTGTACCGGTGTCGCAATGGTTGGCGCACAGCAGAATCTTTTCCTCAGCTATCTTGGGCAGCGGCTTGCATGTGCTGCAGAACCATGACTTGTCGTTTAATGCCATTGTACCATGTAGTGCCGTCAAGGTTTTTAATAAAATATTTGATAAGACTATTTCTTACCATGATAATGCTGGGTTTAATTTTGCATATCTATATTTTTTAATCAAGCTTAAGATATTATTAAATAATGACATTAATCTTCTTTATTTAGTTTTTTTCTTTATAATTTTCTTTTATTGGTTTAACGACGTGAAAACATTTCATTAGGCCTAATTAAATTTTTTAAGGCAATCTTGTGCCATTAAGAAATAATCATTTCGTAGTATTTTATTTATTAATAAGGCATGGATGTTTGGTTTTGCAATTTGTACATAGTAAAAAATTTATAATTATAGCAAAATAAATTTTTTTTGAAGGGTTTACTGAATTGGTATTCATAATTTCATTCTTATTAATGGGAAAGGTTTCTTTGCTGTCCTTATTTACAATATCATGATTTGTGCGCTACTTTCAAGAAATATCTTTAAAAACTGCTATGGATTTGTTGCAAATATTTTGGTTTCTTAGAGGTTTTGATTTATATATTTATACAGTCATAATCTTCATTAAAATATGGTAATATTTAATTTTGTTTTATCCAACACTCATAAAGGTTAATATACAAAATCAAAATTGCTTAAGGTTTAATAATTACAAATGATCTTCCGAATTAAATTGACTTGGTAGACGTTAACATTTTTTTATTAAAACTTCTTTTAATTTTTTTTAAATTCCATTTTATTTTTTGTAGTTTTAACAAAATTTGATAGTAAAAATCATTTCAGAATTTAATTGAAAGATGGTGGAATACACTGGTTACCAGAATTCATGCACTTATGCGCAAGGTTATTTGATTTTTTAAATAAGTAAAAATGTTGGAAATTTCCATGGTATTGAAGATAATTAATGTTTTATGTAGATCGCTCCATTTTTGTATGTTCTATTGCGGCCTCTCATTTATATTCTAAGCTAATAATATTTTCAACATTTACTATTTTATGTACACTTTATATATAATTCTATGTAATTTTTTTTTCGATTTAGTCCATCTTATTCTATAATAAGATGTTCCTTATTATGTAGTTAACAAAAGTTTTATTAGTTTTTAAGATAAGAAATATTGAAAAATTTACTACTTTTTTGTGTGTTTCTCATTAATTTCATCAAAATTTTTAATTTTTTTTGCTAACATTATTATATATATATATATATATATATTAAAAAACTGTTTAAGTTTGCTATAGGTCTTCTTTTTATTATTTTTTATTCACGAGTTAAGTTACGGCTCCAGCTTTTGTTGCATTAACTCATTGGCTTTGCATTTTCGAGTTGCATTCGAAGGAGATGTTGTCATTAACATAAAGTATTATGTTTATTTAAGTTGCTATTGATATGATATACAAAATAGTTGTGGTTCCTGTCACGAAATCATTAATTTTTCAGACTTAATTAACGTTAAAATTTTAAGTTTGAGATTCTTGCTCCCCAAATCTTTGCACAACATCAATAAGTTCGGCAATAGATTAGCGTAATTTTATTTGTACTCGTCGTTTGGTTGTTTTAAATTAAATTCATTATCGCAAAGTTAAGTCAATAAGAAGTTAATTTACCATGATTTCCATCAATCTATTTTAGGAGCATGATTATTTTAATTTTATATACAATATTAATAGCGCTTTTTGGTCGGTTTTTGTTTTTATTAGTTATATAATGAATTTACTTATTAATAAATGGTCTAATAAGTTAACTTTATATTTTACATTTATAAACTTTTATATATGTTGGTGTTGGAATTGTTGGCATAACAAATAATAATTATTGTATTTCCATCGTAATCTTAGAACGATATTAATCTTATTTTCCCTCATACATTGTAAATAAAATAGTGATTAAATTTTCAATACTGTAGAAAAAATAATTTAATGTCCAAATGAGCCATTGGTATTTCTCCTAGATAATAGTAGTTTTTAATTAATACTCGGAAGGTTTTCAAAGAATTAAAAATAATTAAATATTTGTATCCTGTCACCACATTTAGGTTTAAATTTATTATTTTAATTGGAAAGTTACAAAATAATTTCCTATTAAAAAACAGGTGGTACAATCTTGGTTCATTATTATAAGCTTATTAAATTGTTAAAGTGTATTTGCTATATATTTTAATATTATTTTTTTATTATTGCATATATTCAAGAATTTTTTTTGTTTGTCTCTCTAAATATGAGTATTTTTTTCAAGCATGCACTTATTTACAAGAATTGTGTTTTTTAAATTCTTCTGACATCTACTCCCACATGGTGCTTCCTCAGAGAAACCAATCCTGAAAACTCAATGCTGTAAAGATTTAGTTATATATTTTTGACCTCGATGCATCCATAAAAATCAATTTTAGAAAATCGAAAAAATTCCACCCTCATTAAATCTATGGAAAGCGAGGTGGAGCAATAATCATTCGCGCATGATTTGAATTATATTTTAATTAACTAATTAATTTCATCGTTGGGGATTTTTATTTCGTTTTTTCATTTTTCGTACATAACCAATTTTATCTTAATTTTTATTTAAAAAATATTTTTTATTTTGTGTCTTAATTATAATTTAGGTGCAATTTAGTAGAAATGGGTGTATGCACCATTAATCAATAAATAATAAATAAGACGCGGAAACAAAACTTGTTTGAAAATTAAATTTCTCACCGTATTTATTATAAAAATGGAAATATAGGTGATTATATTTGCTAAGAGTGCAGGAGCAAAAATTATTTGAACGCGTCCTCATACGCTTACTCAAAGATTAGAGTAAGAGTGCACCACAGTACACTATTTCTGTGTTTATATATTTGCTAGCATATAACTTAAGGTTTCGGTCTTTGATACCATAATTTTGTTAGAAAGTTAGTGATTAACATGTTTTTGTAAAAGATTATCATTTTAAATTTAAATTGCTGAATTAATAATATGGTAAAGAAGGTTTTTATTTTTAGAAGCTTTATCTCAATCAATCTTTTTTCTTCATCAAAATAACTCTTTTGCTTCATTTGCTTACTATTAGGCAGATTTGATTTTCCCTTAGTGAGATTCAGCCTGTAAGGCTTGTGAAGTTCTAATTCAACCTGGCCAACAACATTCAGCTCATCATCATTGCGCATTAAAAAAACAATTTTAAAATTGCGGTAATTTATTTCTCTAATTTCATATTTATAAATAGGCTAAATGATTGAACTCTATGCATGCTTTTTTTAACAACAAGAGTTATTTCTTAATTATGAATTTTATTGGAAAAATTAATAAAATTATTATTTGTATCTGATTATTTTGGTTTTTTATAATTTTGGTTTAAAAATTTACATTCCATGGTATGTAAACCAATTTTAAAATTAATAAATATGTATAACTTTTAACACTACAAAAGAAAGAGCACTTTTCTGACCCTGTTTATAGTGACAATATTGATAATGAGAACTATTTGATTAATAAATTTTTCGCAAAATTTGCATTAATTGTGCCATTGTGTCAAAGGCATTTATTGCAGAATAAGCTTTGGTGTTGTTAGTTGCGTTGTATTATTTGTTTGTAAAAGTTATGCCCTCTATTGAAAATGATAATTTCTACGATTTGTTTTTTTGCTTTTTCCTGCGTGTAATTGAGTTCGTTCAAAAAATTTATGTTTGTTATGTCGCCGGTTTTCTTTTATATTATCGAACAGTAATAAAACTTGTAGGGATTCTCATATTGAATGGGATTTTTATTTCCATTGTTTATTTATTATGAAGACTATTACGCTTCAATTGCAAATTTCTTTTGGTATGACCGTTTGGCGGCATATAAACTGGAACAGACTTTCTAAATATTTTATTCTAGCAATATTATTCATGATCTCCTTTTCAAGGCTGTAAATTTCCATGAATTGAAAAAGTAACGTAAATTGGATTTGTTTTGAGTATTGGTAGTATTAACATTGGTTTAAAGTATTCATCATTGTATTATAAAGTATAAGCATACGGGAAAGAACCTGTGAAATGAGTTGAAAACAGGTTAACATGTAAAAGGTGAAAAGCGGTGTTCGTCAATTTTTTAATTATTTAATTAAGCCTTTATCCATAATCGTTCGTTATAATAAAGCCAAGGTTTATATTAAAGTAAATTTATTCTCTTTTAATTAACTATTTTTAAATAAGTAATACGAAGGTGTTTCACAAAAGCCTTCGACACCAATTTCATTTAATTTTCCCAACAACATCACGGTTTTTTATTTTTTAATTAGATATTGAACAACTAAATTTTTCTCGCACGATGATCTGACGTAAATTCTTTAAAACCAATAATATATAAAATAACACAATATTAAGGTTATAAAAAAATATATCGTTGTCTTCTGCAAATAGTCGATTTATTTTGGGTTATGGTAGTTAATTACTTGAAATAAATAATTTCCAGCAATTTTGGTATTCGTTATAACTTTAAACTTCTAAACAATTTACAATTTTGCATGGCGTTATTGCTTCTTTGGGCACAGCCTATAGAACCAGTGACCACTTCAGGATGTTTTTGAAGTATTGCAGTGTGGTCGACTTTTAATGATAAATTTAACACTTTTTTCAATAAATTATCACTTATTTCTTCGTTATATCCGAATGACTTCACATCTCATTATCTGCCGGTGTTGAAGGAAGAAAAGAAGCATTGCGGGGAAAAAATGGAGTTGGACAAGCCTGCGAAGGAAGAGCACATTGAGGAAGCGAAGGAGGGAGCGAAGGTGCTGGAGTTAAAAGCTCCCAAAAAGGAGCTAAAAGCTCCCAAGAAGGAGCAAATGGAGCCGAAGGATGAGCCGAAAATGGAGATGGAGGAAAGCGTCGTCACATTTGAAATTAGTGTGAAGAACGAATGCTTCTGACTCTGAACCCCCCACCCCTTTCTCCTCCACTTAAACAAACCCTACATGCCAATCCCCTCCAAGCCTACCTGATTTGGTAATTTTTTTATTTTCTTTTATTTAACTTACATTCGGAAAATAAATTGATGGAAATGATGATATAGAATATTGGATATATATGTGAAATTTAAAAATCAATTTCAAAATCAATTTATTTTAAAATTTCCTATTCATTTAATCGTCCTCATTGCAAATTTGGAGACAAATTTAAAATTTTTTTCACCGGCGGCGGCAGAGGGATGGGATTCGGCTCGGGCAATGGAAGAAGAGCAATGGCATTGGGGTCGGGCAGTGGAATGGCAAAAACATGAGGAGGTGAGGGCGCGCGACGAATCGGCTTAATTTTGTTAAATGATTTGACATCCATTTCGCCCAATTACGAACCATACCCCATTAAACCCCCCTCATTAAACCCCCTTAACCCCCCCCCGTCCTCCATTACACGATGACGACGAAGAGAAGGAGCAGGACGCCGCTGGATGAGGAGACAGATACACCAGTTGCCAAACTTAAACAATAAGAAAATTTCATAAGAAATATTTATGCATACCAATAGAACAACGAAAATCAAAATGATGATCAGGAGTAGGAGGAGCGGGATTTGGGATGGGGGGTGAGGAAGATTGGGGAAACCCGAGTACTCCTCGGGAATACAAATCAACGGCTTAGAGTACATGAGAGGTCTCAAACATATGTGAGAAATTTTGTCACACGTACAGTTCGCAACTTTTATCCAAGATTCAGACGACAAAACCATTTTTCAGAATATCTAAAAAAGGAATTGAACCCAGGACCCCAAGCCGAAAAAAAGGGAATTGGGATCAAATCTCAGCAAATGTGTCTTTCTTTGATCGGCCCCCCCTTCCCCCTCATCCATACTCTTCATCTCCATTTTCCTTTGTTCTGCTTGGGCCATTTTCTTCAATGCATATGGACCTATAGATAAAGATCTATTGGAGACAAAATTTTTAACGAATAATTTGAAAAGTGTATGAATGATTGGGTGGGGAAGGGGGGGGGGTGTGTTCACTTCATAGAAGTGAGATATCGAAAATTCAAAGAAGGGGAGAAGAGTAGCAGAGATTAATTTAAAGATTTGTGTGAATATGTCCATAAAAATCAACATTTTTAAAAGCCACATGTAAAAAGTCGTGATCAGTTTTTATTTTTCCGTCGGTTCTTCAATTTAATGCATTCCTCAATAATTTTAATAAACTCTGGAAGCTGATCCATAGCCTGCAGAGTGAATAATTAATTATTTAAAATTCCCTATTGTAAAACTAAAGGCACACTTTTGTCTTCTGCACGGCAGAAGTATCTGGTGAAAACGACAAATTTTTCGTAGCAATTTCCAAAGAATCCGGGTTGAAACCAAATTGGTTACATACTTTAAAAAAAAAAATTTTTAGTTAAAATAACGGTAATTATTTTATTTTACCTTGTAGAAATTTTGTGTTTTGCCTCAATTCCTGAGCGTACATTTCTGGGACAGGGTGTCCCAGAAATGCCCTTAGAATGGTGTCTGTTGCCGTTTTTTGTCATAATTTGCTATGGTTTCAGTACATTCCGTATCATGTGACAAAACCCACGAGGGGTGACCACGGTATCCTTTAAATAAAAATTTTAAAATAGAGTTCGTACAAAAACATATATTAAAACAACGTCCAATTGTATTGTTTTAATTATTTGATGGTGCGGTTTGTATTAATTATTTTAATATATATATAATATAATTTGAAGTGTGATGAGATTCCAAAAAAAGGACTAGCGGTACTACAAAAAGCATTTCGCTAGCCTTTTATGTAATCTCGACGCCTCGCTTTGAATGGCACTACATTAAAGTAGTACGAAACATTGCTTAGCATAGATAGAGAGAGAGAGAGAGATTTAAAATTTTTATAATTTTTTATTACTATATTTCTGATAAAAAAATAAATTTTTTTTATTATTTTTTATTTTAAAAATTTTTGCATAATTATATATAATGACATAACATGCCTAGCCATTCAACGAAATAACCGACAGTTGGTTCCGGATCGTTGTGCTCATAACTGGCGAGTATGCATAACACCTCATATTTTTTGGTGTGAGAGTTGACCTTCACCATGGATGGAACATTTGCCGCCGTCGGAACAACACTAATCTATTAACACTTTCTTAGGGCTTAAAAATTTTCAGAGACTCGAAACCGATTAAGTTTTCCATCCTATACCCCCTCTCAACCCTAACCGCTTGACGCTTCGCTTTGTTGTGGTTTTGTTTCTGACGCCGTATTGTTTTTTTTGTCAATGATGATTGATGATGATGATGAACAGCAGCAGCATTTTGTTGTTGTTGTTCGGCAGCTGGATCCATTCGTTGGTTAGCAGCAGCATTTTGTTGTTGTTGATCAGCAGCCACTGCAGATGTAGAAGCATTGGGTGCTTTCGGTAATTGACGATGAACAGCATCAGAATGAGTGGGGCCCAGGTCAAAATTCAGCCTTTCTCGAACCGGATGACGACCATCACAAACAGTGGCTGTCAATTGTTGTTGTTCCTCATCGGTGTCGAAGCCCCCGTTGGCAAAACTATACGAAGGGAACATTTAATTATCCAATAATTTTCGAAAATAAAATTTTACTCTTGTTGTTGTTCTTGCTCAAGAGCAAGAAGTTGTTGTTTTGATTGCTCAAGAGCAACAAGCTGTTTAGAAATATGCTCCTTCTAAAATAAAAAAAAACACCAAATTTTTAATTTTAACATTTTCATTTTAAATGATTTTAAATAAATATATTTTACTGGCTTAAACACTCCCTTCTTGAAATATCTTTTTAAAGATATATTAAAAGGTACTTTTATAACTTATCTTTTTGCAATTAGGTAAATGGGTTTTGTAATAATTGTCAAATTAAACAGCTTTGTGTTAGATTTAAATAAATTTGAAAAACCTATAAAAATAATCACAATGGAGAGTAAATTTTTAGATGAGCTATTATTTTTTATTTGCATTAATATAGGCAATTTAAAGTCCATATATATTTTTTTATTAATTTTATTGTAGCTGAAACCGATTATTCCTGCTTTTTACAAGAAGCCTTGTCTTTTGACATAGTTTTATATTATTCCGTTTAATAGTTTATTCGCTTTTACAGTAAAATTAATATAGTGGTATAAACTAAAGATATAATTCACCTAATAAATGTATTCTCTCATTAGACTTTGCCTTTTACGAGTTTTACGCGGAATTATTCATTACATTGCATTTATTTATTTCTTTTTTCCTTTTTTTAAGTTATGTTAAAAAAATTTAATTTTAATAAAACAACCAACTGCAAAAGATTAAGACAAGGCTTCTTGTAAAAAGCAGGAGACAATGCATTAGGCAAATTGCAATAAAAAGCTAAGAAAAATTATTTCAAAAGCGTATGTTTTTTCTTATTCTAAAATTAAATAACATAAAATA
>JAKKIK010001115.1:0-19125 GCA_024500135.1 Heterodera carotae | reverse complement strand
GTTCGAATTCGGGTCCGGGATTCGAAATTAGGGAAAACGAAGGTCATATTCATAATCAGCGCCCTCAATTACCCTAGAAACGACTTTTTCTGTTGGTTTTTTAAAATTCAAAATTTTGGCCCCAAAACGGAAAAGTACCGAAAAAATTCAGGATTCCAGACCTTTTTAGGGTCCGGAATTCCAGTTCCGAATTCCGGACTTTCATTTTCGGCATCCGGTTCCATCCCTGATACATATACCGTATTTTCTTTAATATAATCCCCAACTCAATTTGAATTCCCATTTATAATTGAG
Source organism: Heterodera carotae (assembly GCA_024500135.1). Taxonomy (NCBI): domain Eukaryota; kingdom Metazoa; phylum Nematoda; class Chromadorea; order Rhabditida; family Heteroderidae; genus Heterodera; species Heterodera carotae. The sequence continues at coordinate 18,831 of JAKKIK010001115.1, read as the reverse complement.
CCCCCCCCCCCATCCCCCTGTGTTACCTGACATTTCGTCACTGCCCTTTTCGTCAATGACCGTTTCGCACTGACAATAAATTTAAAAAAATAATTAACTAAATGCCAAAAATTAATAGAAAACTACGGAATTGGTCAGTTGAGTCTGACCGATTGAGTCTGACCGATTGAGTCTGCCCGATTGAGTCTGACCGATTGAGTATCGACTCGATTGAGTCTGACCGATTGAGTCTGACCGATTGAGTCTGCCTGATTGAGTCTGACCGATTGAGTATCGACTCGATTGAGTATCGACTCGATTGAGTCTGCCTGATTGAGTCTGACCGATTGAGTATCGACTCGATTGAGTATCGACTCGATTGAGTCTGACCGATTGAGTCTCCCTGCTGATAAATAGGGAACGGATTTTTAAGCTGGGAGCAAAACGGCGGGAGCAAAACGATACAGACTCTGTGAGATGACTCCGACTGATTGCGCGGCACATTCCCACACCAAAAACGCATTACCATTAAAATTTGAGAGTTGGCTCTTTTTTCTATGTTTATATTTTAGCATAAATTATCAAATACTTAGTACATACAAAAAAAATTTTAACAATACATCATCCCCCAAAAACCGATAATGTCTTGGTCTCGAACAGCACTGAATTTTGCTTTAAACCTCAAAAAATAAGTTAAATAAAGACAAATTAAGTAAATTCTTAACAAAAAGAAGACAAAAAGGTAAAGCTAATTTAAGTCTATTTCTTTTGTAAAAATATGATTGTTTAATTTATGTCAAATATTTTACATCACTGAAAACATTAAGTTTATAAAAATATGAAAAGTGTTTGGAAAACTTTTCCTTTTAATTTCTAAAAAATCAACAAAAAGAGGTCATTTCCAGGGTAATTTAGGGCCCTTAATTTTCCCAATTTCGAATCCCGGACCCGAATTCGAAGGCCGCCTGAGTGCCAGTGTAAAATAAGCATTTCAGTACTAAAAAATTTAATCAACCCAAAAACAATAAAGCGCAACAACAAACAAACAAAAAGCCATCTAATCATAATAATTGGAGTACATTTAATTGATCAATACAAAAGCGTTAATTGACTGTTGGAATGTTCAATAGTTTTTAAGAATTAAACACCGTTTGTTTTCCAAGAAATTTTTAAATTTAATTCCCTTTTTGGTGCCTTTTTTGACATTTGGTGCCCTTTTTTAACAGTGCCCTAGGGGTATTAAGTTCGGTTGAGTTTGACTGTTTCGTAGGTTCGGTTTTCTCATGCTAACAATCCTAATCATCACCACCACCACCCGTGATCAAAGCTCGCATTTGGAGTGCAGCAGCATAGTGTCGTCGCGTTGGATGCCGCGAATAATGTCGAAGGTAAATTCGGCGCTCAATTGGCGCCAAAAGTCGAATTTCTTGGGGGCCAGCGCCCGCCCCATTTGGGTGCCGTCCGAACTCATCAAGGCGTACCGAAGCGGAGACTGTTCATCAATTGGGTGCCAATTGGGTAATGAATCGGTGCGGGGAGTGCTGAACATAATGAAGCATGTATAAATACTTATTATTAGCGCTGCCAAAAAAAGGCATATGCCTTTTTTTGCGCACTAGTTTCGATCTATTAAGCATAAATAACACATTTTCCACTTGGTTTGAAGCTTCTATGTTGAGTTTTATTATGCCTTTTTTTGCCTTTATTGCGATTTTCATGCCTTAATGCCTATCCATGCCTTTTTTGACATTTTTAGTGATTTTTGTCTTGAATTTATTGAAAATTAGCAAAATGCACCCCTAAAGATCGACTTTTTGGTTTTTTTAAAAAGCAACCCTTAAAACCGATTTTTCTGTCAGGAAATTCACAAAGTACACCGGCAAAAATCGATTTTTTGCTATCAAAATTCAAAAAATGTGCCTCTAAATTGTTAAAAATTAAAACTCCTTTTGATTCTCAAGACTTTTTGTTGACTTAAAAAATTTTTGGCTTTAAAAAGTCTTGAAAAGAGTCGTATTTAAAATTTTTAATGCCTATTTTGGTGCCTTTTTGGACATTAGGTGCCTTTTTCGTGCCTTTTTTGAGTTTTATGGTCCCTTTTAAGGCGCCTTTTTCGCATCTTTTTTGTGCCTTTTTTTTGGCAGCCCTACTTATTATATAATGTTTTTTAATTACTGTATTTCCCATAATATGAGTTCGCTCTAATTTAACGAGGGAGGGTGGTCTAATTTAGCGAGGGGGGCTTTATTTTAGGGAGTGGGCTATAATTCAGTGGGACTCTTTTATTGGGGAGAACCTATCTTAGGGGCGGGGGGTATGGCTATAGTTAGGGGGGCTCTATTTTAGTGGCGTTCTAAGGGCCTTTATTAAGCCACCTTTATTGGCATTTATTTGCCATAACCCACCCATTCGTTGCAAAGCTTATGAATGTGTCGACCAGTTCATGTTGAAAGCGTCTGTCGTTTGCAGTCCTTTCACTTTGTACAGGAACGTAATGTCAAAGAGTGGCTCCAATTCCATGGCGTGGAAAGCACCTAAAATGGCCATTATTAATTGGATTATAAAATGAATTTTTAATTATATTTTAAATTCCACCTCTGACGGGAATATCGTCCGGGTATCCAGTGTTGATGTGCTCAATTTGGTACAAATAAATGGGCCATCCGGCGGCCAACTTTTGGCGCGCCTCCAATAACATTGGCACCAAAAACATTGTGTCGGTGATTATCTGCGGGAAAAAAAGTTCAAATAAATTTGAATTAAATTACAATATCTCGAAAATAGAGTCACCCCAAAAATGTGTTCCCTTTTTAGGCACCTTTTAAGGAAGGGGGGCGGGGTTGAAAAATAAAGCCTCCCGAATGGTTTAAAAATGAAATTAAATTATATTTTAATTCTTTGTTTGCCTCGCTGTATTTGGCCAGCCATTTTCCACCACTTTCGCTGCCGTTTTTTTGCCCATTTTCGTCAGCAGTATAAAACTGTAAAATGCGTTGTTGCACCGCTGGCGCCGTATCGCCAAAATATTTTTGTGGCGCAATTTTTTGCGCCACAAATTCTTCGAGTTGGGCGCGCCCAAAACTTGTCCATTCGGCGCGCGGAATTTGCATGGACATTAGCGTTGGGTCTTGGGTGAAAAGGGCTGAAAAGTATAAAATGCTTTAATCAATTAGTTTGATAAATTGGCAGGAATAAATCCCGGCACCTCTGAAATAGAGTCCCCTCCCCCTCTCATAGAGGGTTAAAAAATATAGCCCCGCGGCACAAAAAAATAAGATCAATAAATTTTTTGTAATTGATTGATTACTAGGGAGTCCAAAAATATGCACATAAATCTCAAAATATGCGAATAAAATATGCATGAAAAATCTCAAAATATGCACCAAATATGCACATTATTTCCGCAATATGCACAATACTATGCTGAAAAAAATTCCAAAATTAGTTGTGCAAATTTAGAAAAAAATTGTTATCTTCATATCAATTTGTTTTTATTTTTCTTACCAAAAAACAAACTAAATACTAAATTTTTTAAATTTATTTGAATCAAAAAGTCATTTTTTTAAGGGAGAAAATTTTGAATTCTTAGCAAAAAATTCGATTTTTATTATTCTCTTATTTAATTAAATTATCTCTTAAATTTTATCAATGATCAATTAATTAAAGATATTCGGACTGATTAATTGGTTTTGTCACTCACTAAATGTCAATGCTTCGTGCAAAGTGACGCCCATAAGAGAGCGCTAAAAACATATATATTGGAATTTATTTATACAAATAATTTATAAAAAAATTCAAAAAAAAAATTAAATGAATTAATTTAATTTAACCTTTGGCGGCGAACTTTGAATCAAAGTGATGGCATCGGCGGGGAAGAAATTGGGCTCATAGCGAGGATGAAACTGAAAAAAATTCACTTCGGGACGGCCACGGCCCTAAAGCAAAAATGGGGTTGAAATTGGCATAATGTTTGAATGGCATTATTTGGTGTCACAATTTTGGTAATGCCGTCCATCAGTTCCTGCGGCGTTTTTTGTCTGAATTTTACTAAATTTAATTTTTTTTTAATTTACCGCCACCGCCCCTTTGACCTCAAACACTTTTTCAAAATGTCCGCTTTTTCGTGTCCTCCAATCTGTTCGTCTTCGGCACAGCCCACCGCTTTTGCCCACCGCGCCGTCTCACCCAAAACGAGTTCGCTGGCCGCCCATTCGACAAAATTGGCACCGCTTTGTTCAATGGCATTTCTAAAATTTTGTTCGGTTTCTGGTCTGTTTTGCGGGTTTTTTCTTTTTAGCCGCATCACATGGCATCTTACCCGGTCCCCTCCCAGACTGTGTACCTATAATCAATCACCAACATTTTTGGCCTCCCTCTGATCCAAACTTTGATCGGTGGATTCGATCCGCGATTCCCGTTGTTTTCGGGGGCATATTCCCCGACCTCTACTCTGACCTGGTGCCAGATCACCAATAAATGGTCACCAGTACAACAGTGATCACAAGCAAAAGATGCCATAGCATCTACCTTGACCTTGTTCCTGATCACTGATTGGTATGTGACATTTTGGGCATATCCCCCTGACTCCTGACGACCTATGGACCATTTGTGACACATTATTGCCCTCGCCACAGGACAGGGACGAATACAGATTAAGCATTATCTTCCGCCCTCGCCCCGCCCGCTCACTGAAAAAGGCCGTGCGTATGGGGTGACATTGCCAAATGGGCGACACTGGCGGCACCGGCACTGAACCCCCACAACGTAACGCGACTTGGGTCGCCGCCAAAGTTGCGCACATTGTCGTGCAGGAAGCGCAACGCCATCGCCTGGTCCCATAGGCCATAATTTCCGGCGAATGAATCGGCGCCCGTCGCGGCAAAGCCTAGGAACAAATAAGCTCGGACACAATCAAACCCCAATAAAATCTCATTTACTGTATTTCCTATATTTATGCCTCTGGGAACTCTAAAAATTGGAGGAACTGGAACTTTCCCATTTGCTTAAATTTTTTTGCTATGGGTTCAGTGGTGTGGTTTTATTTCTTAACCCCTCTCAAAGAGGCGAAAAAAGTGGCTTTAGAGGTGAAGTTATTATAGGGAAAGTGGCTTTCCTTACATATAGGCCGGGGGGACTAAATAGGGGGAGAGGGCTTAATTAAAATGGAAGTGATTATTTGAGGGGGCTTAATTTTAGTGCTGGGACTTAATTAAAGGGAGGCTGTATCAGGGTGTCTATCTCGTAACACCGAAAAGGGGGCAAAAAGGGGGCGTCAGCAGCCAAAAAGGGGGCAAAAAAGGGGGCATTTTTTAAAACGCGTACAAATAGCCAAAAAATTGTCTAAATAGCTTATTCTGCATATTTCTCGCTAGTTTTCACTTTGTTGAGCAAATCGGGATCGGAGATAAAGAGTTGGTAAGCCTGGATACAATCAAAATCAGAATTGAGCTTAGTTGAAACAAGTGAATTGAGAAGCTTGATTTTCATCCGGTTCCGCTCATCGGTTTTAATGTTTTTGACAACGGAAAAGACGGACTCACAATAAGCATTGGAAGAAAAAATGGAAAGAAGCATGGTGACAAGTTTTTGGAGGTCTGGCGGTGCCGATAGGAGCCGCCAGGAATTTTTTTTGCAAAATTAAGTTAATTTGTTAACAGATTTGTCCATATCTTCGAGTTTTTTTCGTGCTTATTTTTACTTTTGACATATTTTGGGTGGGGATGCGGCGGTGCCGATAGGCGCCGCCGAGAAAATTTTTGAAAAAATAATGACATTTTAAGGGAAACGAAGGCAAAAATTGATAGATTTTAAGCCAAAATCTCGCGAAAAACAACATGACAAAACTTAATACCTTCAAATTTTTATCGAATTCCTCACAAAATTTTGCGACGAGTAAATTCATATTAATTTAATCAATCGATATTCAATTTTTAAACTCAAAAAGGGGGCGGGCAGGTCAAAAAGGGGGCAAATGCCCCCCAAATGTGGTATTATAGACACCCTGGGCTGTATAGATAAAATACGGTATGCAAAAATCGTTAGCTTGCCTAGCATGGCGAGACGGTACTGTAACGTGACAAACAGTAAGCCACGGCGTACAAATTTGGCAACCGCTTCAGGTTTGTATTGGCGCATAGATCCGGCTTGAAAACCGCCGCCATGGATATACACCAGCACGGGCAACAATACATTACTTCTTTGGTCATCATCGGTCGCGGCTGGCTAAGAGGGGGGGGGAGGTTCTATTAGAGGGGGTGGTTCAAATAGAGGGTTCAATACTCCACCGAGGGGAGGGATCTATTAGAAGCTTTTTTTTGAAATTTTCAAATGAGGGGAACTTCTAATAGAGCGGATCTATTTCAGTGCCGCCTCGAGGGGGATTTATTAAAGAGGGAGGGGGGGGGGTTAATGGAGGAGTAGGGGGACTCTATTAGAGAGAAAATACAGTATGCCAATTTATTGCACCTTTTGTGGTGGCCCAAAAATGTTCACATAGAGACAGTCCTCGCTGAGCTGATCAGGCTAAATACATCGAGTGCAATTAATTATTTTGACCAATCCAATATATATATATATACATAATAATTATTAAATGGAAATAACAATTCTAATTTAAAAAAAAAGCTTCTGTCCTAATTTCGGCCAGCGTAATTGGCCAACAGGCTGGCGGCATTTCAGTTGTGTTCAACACTTCCACCCATTTTTCCGGTTCCAGAGGTTTCTTGAAATAAAAAAAAATAAATAAGGCCCCCTCTATCAATTTAATTCATTTATTTTCATGGCCCGAAATTTAAATGACTTCAAAACGCAATTCGCCCAACGGCGGCCTCGCGTATGGGACGCCGACGAATGATGCCATTGTGACGGGTTGGCCATCGACGTGGTCCACGACGTGTTGAAGTTGGCCACGGATTGTGCCATATTGGGTGGCCACAAATGGCACATGTTCAGCAGCGGAAGTAGAAGAAATGAAGCACAACAGCAGCAGAAGGGGAAAAACAAATGTGAGCACAATGGATAATACTGTAGGGGACAGACGAAGCAGAAATTGTGGGTGAAGGAATACGGTAGGGGAGGGAGAGGAGACGGTAGTGGGCATGGCAACCAGAAAAACAGACATTGTGAAAACAATAATTAAAACGGCAATTACGGTAGAGAACAAAATAAACGGGAGAAGCCGGTTATGGTAGGAAAGTAATCGGATTTTGAGCCATAATCGTAATCAATTTTATAATCGTATCGGATTTATGGTCATAATCGGAATCCGCGATTAAATTAATCTGAATCGGATTTTGTCTGGCTAGGCACAGCCCTGCTGCATAACGGGACAGTGCCATATTTCTTTTAATAGAACCCCCACCCCCTCCCGCCTCCCCTCCCCTCCAATTGAATTGCTGGTCCAAAATGTTAAAACCAAAAATAAAATATTTAAAAAATTTGATGGCGACAACTTATCTAATTAAAATGGTTAATTGAATTAAGGAAGGAGTGTCATCGATTTTGAGTTCATCATTTTATAACGATGTAATTCATTCATTGGACTGGGAAGACGAAAATTGGGGGACAAAACAAAAAGTGGGGCGACCGACCCCACAAAAGTCACACAATATGTAAAGTGCATTTTCGCGATTTTAATTTGATTACCGCATTTCCTTTATTAGAGCCCCCCCCCCCCCTTTTTGAGGAAGGTTGAAAAATAGAATTCACATAAAAGGCCCCCTCAAACAAGTTCCCCTATAATAAAACCCCCCCCATAAAGCCTCCTCCCCCCCCCCCCCCCCCCCCCCTCTAATAAAGCCGACGCCCCATTTTGGGGACAGAGCTGCACGAAATGTTTCGTTTCGAGTTTCGTGAATTTCGTGCTTTTTTGGGCGTTTCTGCAGATCTGTCACATATCCATCATTCTGATCACCAGGGCCAATATTTATTCCCCCTATTTCATCAGTCTGATCACCAATTTGTGCCGTTTCAGCATCTTCATCCTTGGCATCGCACCAATTTTCGTCCTCATACATTTCGTCGAATTGATGCCGCAATTTTTCTTGCCAAAATTGTTCATTTTGCTGATCAGTTTGATCAAATTGTTGTCCTTTTTTGTCTCATCCTGTGCCAAATATTTGCTCAAAAGTTTTAATTTCTTGCTTTATTTTGACAAAGTTAGTGGTGCCGAATGAATACATTACAAGAAATAATATTATAATTCGTTGATATAATTTCATATTTTAATTTTTTTTTTTTTAATTATGAAAAGATTATTATTATTGATTTATTTTTGCTTATTTACCTACCTAATCTACTTTTTTAAGAAGCATGTAAAATTTTTTCAATAAATTACAACATTTTATATCAATAAATCCATAATAATTGAAATGTCATTTCTGAATAAAAAAAAATATATTTTTATGGATAATAAACATTATTGATGTATTGAATTTTGTAATAATCTACTTATTTTTATTAGGCAAAGCTTAAATATATCACAATTACCTATATAATAAGAATTTATTTAAAAATTACGAAAAAATATTTTTTCCTGGACTGTGGGAGGCCAGAAAGCACGAAAAACATATTTTTGGCTTGATTTGAAACTCCTAGGATTATGTTCTTTATCAATATTTGTCGATATTTTGGCATTATTACAATATTTTATGTCAATATTTTGGAATTTCCCTCCAAATTCTAAAAAATACACCCCTAAAAATCCACTGATTTTTGTTTATATTTTTTTCAATATTTCACGATTTTACATCAATATAATTGGATGCCCTATTACTACCCAATCATTTGAGGGATTTTTTATTATATAATTTTTTATTTCTAATGCGTCTAAAAAAAAGCATCATCATCAGCATCATTTTATGTGCTATGTTGTGCTGTTTTAAAGCGGCAAATGCCACCGGGTTTGATGATGAAATGCAAAATGACTTTTTCGACCAATTGTGTCACAAAAATGACATTGGCAATTCTTCAATAAATGAGCAAACAATATTGCGAAATACGAGTCAGGATACAAATTTTACCAAAACTGAAATTTTGATAAAACAAGAACCATTGGAAGAGGGTGCCACCGTTGAAAAAAGTTTTTTTCTAGAGGAAGAATTGGCAAATGCCATACATCCACCAGAAATTAAAACAGAACACCGGCAATTGACGGCGTTTAGCGAACACTCAATAAAAAATGAGCAAAAATCAATAATAGAGGAACCAAAATCAATAAAAATCGAGCAAAAATCAATAAAAGAGGAACCAAAATCAATAAAAAAGGAACTAAAATCATTAAAAGTCGAGCAAAAGCCAATAGACATCGAACAAAGCTCGACATCCGCCGACAACTATAATGATGAGATGACGTTTGGTGAAGAGCTTTATGAAAGTTAAAAAAAAATTTATCCAATTCAGGCCAATCATCATCATCTTCATCAGGATGTGAAGACGAATGTGATGATGAGGGAAGAACGCACAGTATGAATGAGGGCCTTCCGATTTTCTGTTTGAAATTTTCAACCCGCCCACCCCCTAATTTCGATATGAGATTTTTCGGAAAAAAACGGTTTTCACCATACTCACCATTTAAGTTATGAGTAAAAAAGGGTTCCGGAAACTTTTGGTCCATCATTTATATCAAATTTTGTAAATTTATGCTTTAATTCAGTTCGAAAAGCAGTGCATTTTTCTACTGATCAAAGGCGTGCTATTGACGAACAGTTTATTAAAATGAAAAGTGAATTTCACTCGAAATACCCCGCAGGTTCATTTAAAGAAATCAACAAAATGATTACAGACCAATTGCCGGTCAAACTCTCATTGATATATCGCTGGAAGAAACAGTTTGGCTTGTCAAGTAAGTCTCCACAAGCCACCCTTAAATTGACGCCCACCCTCCAATAGACACGCCCAGCGAGAAGTGGAAATTTAAAATTTTCTGTGAACCCCGAAGAAAGCAAAGAAAAATTGGCTGAACTAACAAACCAGAGCTTAAATTTTTTATTTATTTTAATTTTTCCAATCTTCAGAAAAACGTTTTTACACTGACCAGGACAGGGAAGAAGTATTGAAAAAATATTGTAAAATAAAAAAAAACAACCCAAAGCTTCGAGATGTCGAAATAGCGAAGAAATTGAAAATTGGAAAAAATAAACTGAAAAGCTGGAAAGCGGAAGAACGCAACAGCAACAAGGACCCTACGGAAATTTTCTGTGAGAAAAAATATTAATTTTAAAAAATTTACATTTCTCTGAATTACCCTGAAACCCAAGGTCTGCTGGGGGTACGCCCTTTATAGTTATTTGATTTTAGTTCAAAGTGCAATGAATTTTTCCATCGATCAAAAGCGCGCTATTGTAGAAAGGTTTATGGAAAGGAAAAGCAAATTTCATACAAAATTTCCAACAATTTCATGGCAAGAAATCAATCAAATGGCTGTGAACAAATTGCCGGTTAAAATTGCGATGGTGTATCGCTGGAAAAAAGAGATCGGCTTGTCAAGTAATATGAAGCCTAAAATATGTCTATGGAAAATTTTTTAATTTTCTGTATTTTAGAAAGCGTACTGGTCTTTATTTTAGAATATTAAAAATTGTCTTGAACTAGTAGCATTTCATATATTTTTCAATTTATTTTAATGTTTTCCATCTTCAGAAAAATCTTTTTACACTGACCAGGACAGGGTGGAAGTGATGCAAAAATATTACAAAATTAAAGAAAGAAATCCAACGCTTGCAGATGGTGAAATAGCGAAGAAATTGAAAATTGGAATAAGCAAATTTAAAAGCTGGAAGTCGAAAGAACGTCACAACAACCCGCCGAAGATGAAGCAATGTGGTTCTTTCTGTAAGAAATTTTCGTTTGATTATTTGTTGTATAAGAATAATATACTAAATTAAGTAGTTTTTAAAATTTTCTCTAGCTCAAAAAAAATTTTATACTGTATTTCCTCTATTTGAAGGCCCGGGTCTTTTATTTTTCAATCCTCGTCTAGAGGGGGGCCTTCAAATACATAGAGGAACTACAAAACCCACTTATTTACATATGCAGGGAAAAATTTAATTGAAATTATTTTTATTAGTTAATTTATTTCCTCTTAGGGAAACGCGAATATTCCGTTGAAGAGAAACAAAAATTGTTGCAAAAATTTTGCAGAATTAAAAAACGTCATCCAGAGCTTACCGGCGGAAAAATAGCAAACCAATTGAAAATCAGTCTAAGTTCATTAAAGCGATGGAAAAAAATGGCGCCGAATTTTGACAAGAAAAGTAATACGAATTAACAATTTAATTAGAATTTTTCCCCGACCATTCGGAAGTGTACAAAGGTCGGATTTAGACCCAGCCCAGAGTTAGGGTATCGGATCCAGGGTTGATTGGATGACCCGCAGACTCAGAAACCCGTCGGAAACTTAATTATGTGGAGAAAAAATTCGAAGGGGGGGGGGGGGGGGCTCAGTGATATTGGATATTTCTTTTTAAATTCCCATAGAAAATCCAACCGACCCTTTGTTGAACGTCGACAATGGTGAAATGTCAAGAAAAGAGGCGGAATTTGTCGGGTAAGAATGAGAGAGAAATTCAAAAATTTACTAAATTTAATCCAAAAAGTAAATTTTTAAAAGAATTTTTGACCTTCAAGAGAAAATTCGATATTTAGTGTTGCATTTTTAGAAAATTGAAAAAAAAAGATTCATTGGAGTACTTTTTTCGAGTTTATTCCATTTTAGTAAAGCAAATTCTAAAAACCCTGATAATTTACCCAAAAGCACGAAATATAAATAAAAATATGTACATACATAATTAGACTAGTAAAATTTGATCCGGCAAAAATATGTATTTACATAAATTGCCATCCCTATTTACCAGTGGCTGTCCCCCATCGCAACTTTGGGCGGCACTCAATGCCATGGCATGGCAATGGAATGGATGCACAAAGAAAAGGACATAGAAATATAATAAGAATATCCTATATAACGTATATATGTTGCACCCGATATTGAAAATCACCCGATTCTGAATCGGGTACCCGATATTGAACCAAAAGGTCGCGGGTACCCGATTCAAAATCGGGTACCCGATATTGAACGAACATTGGTGAGTTCTGACAAACATGGCCAAACACGGGGTTAAAAAGGTCTGAATACCGGAACCATTTTCGGGAAATGATTCTTCGCAGAATTTCGAATAAGTCTGTAAAATTTTACGGTCGAATGTTTATCCTAACAAGCCAAAACAGTCAACAAACTTTTTCGAAATTTGATGGGGGCTTAAATGTTTGTTCGATGTTTCGAACATGTTCTTATGAACATAGAAACCTAAAATTTTACAGACTTGTTAGAATTTCGGTGTAGAATCGCATCCCGTACTTAGTTTCGGGTTTCAGATTCCTTACGCCATGTTTGTCAGAACTCACCAATGTTCGTTCAATATCGGGTACCCGATTTTGAATCGGGTACCCGCGACCTTTTGGTTCAATATCGGGTACCCGATTCAGAATCGGGTGATTTTCAATATCGGGTGCAACATATATAAATTATTGGCCAAAAAAGAAAGCTGCAATTGTAATCACACACATAAATCCAATAAAGAATAAAGGTAGTTGGGAATTTTAGAATTTAACAAAAAAAAAATTATGCAGGGCCCAATGTAAGTGTTCGCTCTAAATTTTTGAATTTCAAGAACACTCAAAATTTAATCCTTTAACCAAAAAAAACCATGTTCAGTTGCATTAATTTTGTGATCGGAGCCTTTCTCACTGCTGCATTTCTCCAAATTGCTTCTTCCATCTATTAATAGTGACAATATTTTTGCGACAAAAAAAAAACCAAATTAGAGCAAATGCATCTGATATTATTTATTGCCGCATATTTATTTTTTGGAATTAATAAAAACAACTTATGTAGTATAATATATATAGGGTCAATGTAAGAAGTGTTCGCTTCAGAAATTTTTTTTTCTCTTGAAGATAAATCTCTGAATTTCAAGGACACTCAAAATTTAATCCTTAATGGGGGGTAGTGATCGGGAGTGAATCTAATGGGGGGTAGTGATCGGGAGGGAGGCTGAGATGGAAATACAAAAGGTTTTTGTAATGTTATTTTTTTCAAAAATGTTGTCTTAAAATTTTTGGTATTTTCTTAGTTCGGGGGTCCAGGAAAAGGTACTTATCCTTTTTGTCGCCCCCCCTGAAAAAAATTTTTTGAAATTTTTTTCTAGGGTAATTTTAAGTGCTGAACACGATTTGAAGTGACTGAAACATAAAATGCTCTAATTGAACACAATATATAAGGAGGACAATGCCTGGAAAGTCATTCCCCACCCTCACCCTCAAAAAAAAATGCCGCATAATTTCGAATCTCTTCTCCCGTTATGCTCCAATGAATTGGACGCTGCAGAATTTCTTATGAATGCCGGCACTCATCGGCAGATGTTGGACAGCTATTTTTGCGAATTCTTGTGGCGCCAAGATGTTAAACGACGAAATGTAGATGAATTTGACGAGATATTGCTTAATATCGCTGAAATGACTCCTACTTAATTTTTGGCACTTTTCAATTTTACACGTAAATTTTCAAGTTACTCACGTAATCTGCAAGTTAGCGTAAAATAAATGTCTGATTCGTGTTCAGCACTTAAAATTACTCTAGAAAAAAATTTCAAAAAATTTTTTCAGGGGGGGGCGACAAAAAGGATAAGTACCCAGGAAAAAGAATTTGCTGAAAAGGATATCATTTTCGTGATCAGCGACCCTGAAAACACTAGAATTGTTTAGTTAAACCAAAAAATTTGTTGGGGTCATATGTTATTGAAGCGGGGGGGGGGGGGTCAAAAATACTTAAATCGTAAATAATTTTTGTTTGACTGGGTCACTAAAAATTATGAAAAAAAGTCATAGATTACTAATGAATAAAAATGCTAAACAGAACTATTAGTTAATCTTTCAAAATTAAGACGGAGGAAAATAAGAAAGACGACATCAGTTTTTCCACTCACTGAACATTTTATAAGTCATTCAATAAAGGCGAGTGAATTATAGAAAAATAAAATGAGGGAGTAAAAGGTTGAAAGTAGGGTTCAACGGGATCGGGACTTTTCACAAAAACTGGGACCGGGCCTGGAAAAACCGGGACCGGGACCCAATTTTTCAACCGGGACCGGGACTAATGTGAAGCAAAAATTTTTTGAACAAAATGATCAGATTTTGTTAAAAAATCATTTAATAATAAATCGCATTCTGTAGCACTACCCACTAGGCTACGGTATCATGCAAAGAGACACCACAAAAATAAATAAATAGGTAACTAATTAAAAAATTGGCTTTCTGTCGCCTAAATCCAAATATTAATTGAGTAATTTAGGTCAAAAACTCAATCATTAGGGGTGTGTTTTTACTTTCGGGAAACCCGAAACTCGCAACCCGAAACCGAAAACCAAAAAACCCGAAAACCGAAACCGAAATTTCGGGTGAAGCACTACCTTTTTTACGATATAAATAAAAATACACCATCGTTCTCATTGAGTGTTATATCTTTTGCCAAATCTACAATGTTCTCTCCAAGATGCTTGTTGAATTCAATTGTCATGCTTAATGTTTCCTATAAATTTGTGTATTTGAAGGCACACCTTCTGCTTATTGATGCCTTTTTAAGGCTCATCAGTGATTTCAATGATGAGAGTATGAAAACAACATTATGCTGTAAATATCTGCTGGAGTCCTTGGTTAATTTAAATTTCAACTTTGCAGTTTGGACATTCAAAGTGATTTTTTATTGCCAACCCTAGATCCTCAGGATTTGTAATAATAATGATTAGGGTTCGGATTTGTATGCAACACACATATTTTTTTCTGGATTATGGGAGGCCTCAAACGTTCACGAAAAATATGTTTTTATGTTGATTTGAAGTTCTATCATGGACTTTCATGTGAATATTTTTGCACTTTCATCATTTTAATAATATTTGTGCATATTTTGGCATTTCTGAAAAAAACCCACAAGAAAAATGCAATAAAGACGAGAAATCCACCACTTCTTTAATTTTTAAAAATAGACCCCTAAAAAGAGATCTTTGCGCTTCATTTAACACATTTTTAATGGAGAAAGACAAGGTAAGAAAATAGTGCATATCAAGCGGAAAAGAAAGCAGACAGGCAGAGAGAGTGCACAGCGAATTCCTCTCCCTTCCCTCCCATCGCACTCAGCCCATCGTTTATTCCCCTTGCCCATGCTATTCAAGCACAGCCAAACGCTCTTTTGTTGAGACTGTACTTCTCAGGATCATTTCTGTAGTACGCTGTCTCGGTGTGAGTTGCACCTTGCTCGCCAAAGCACCCGCGATGACGAGCTGAGGCCTCGCCCCTCGAGCGTGAAGCTCGTTGGCCGTCGTTCTCCAGTTTTGGTGATCGCCCCCGACGTTGATGACCGTCGGCTGGCTCCCTTGGGGGTCGGCTGCGGGGGCGACGCTCTCTGAGCGGGTTTTAATCTGGTGTCCAAAAGGATTAGCAAAGGCTAAGTGTGTCGATGGCTTTTTCCAGATAAAATTTGCTTTAAATTAAATCGCTTGCGGCATGAAGGTTATGCAAAAATGAAACATTTTGTGGATCCGACTTTTATTACTTGGGCTGCTTTTAAAATAACGGGTTCATTCTAAGGTAAATTAGGGCGCTGGGATCACGTATACGCCATCAAAATTTTAGATTTTCGAACCCCGAATTCGAACAAAAAAATCGAAAATTAAACATGTTAATCTCATTTAAAAGTAGAAAGAGGTTTTAATTTTAATGTATATTTTGTGTTTGGATTTTGAGAATTTTGTTGAATATTTTTGAGAAATTTAAATGTTGATGTATATTTGTGAATTTTGTTACATACTTTTTTGCGTATACTTTTTAGTGTATATTTTTTCGGTCCATAGAAATAATCAGAATAATAAATAGTCGTATAATGATGGATGTATAGCTGCTAAAAAAGAATTTTAGGGGGAGGGTGGGAGGGAGTCAGAAAACTGGGACCGGGTCAAAGCCGCATTTGGTTTTGATCATGTTTACTAAATTAGGATTTTCGGGCAAGCCCAGGACATAATCCATTCCCCAATTAAATGTCAGCATTATCAGCAGATTGTCCTCCTCAACTTGTGCCGGTGCCTGTCGACGGCGCTGCAACGATAGCATACAGGTGGTTGCCAAAAACAGGGTACAGGCTTAATCAATTCCTGCAAAATCTGGCATGTCTCAGTCTTGACTCGAAAGAACTTCTCGAGTTTTGGCATTTTCTTAGGTACAAGCTTTGGCGAATTAACCCGTATAGAAAAAGCTAAAAGAGTCATCTAAGCCAAAATATGAATTTCCCTTCGAAACCAAAAAAAAACAACTAAAAAGATGAAACTATTGAATTTCAGAAAATATTCATAATTTTGGGGCTCACTTTGAATTAAAAGGTACAAATAAGATCAAAGAAATAAGATAAAAGTAAAAATGCAAAAAGTGGAAAAATTTGAAACGCTTCACGAATTTGCGTGTCATCCTTGCGCAGGGGCCATGCTAATCTTCTCTGTATTGTTCCAATTTTAGTATATGTCCATTTGGAATGAACGGGCTATGAGCGAAAATCAATCTCTATATACTGAGAAAGAATATGTGATGGGGGTGAAAATAGCGCAAGAAACAAAAGCAATGAATTTCTCTCTATCTCTGTCTCTCTCTTTTCTTTGGTTTCTCTGTCAACACACCCTATTCTTTTGTCTGTTAGTCTGCTTCCTATTTTTTCCCCTCTCTCTCGTGTTCATGCGAAGGAAAATATGTATTCCCTTTTCTATTGCGTCTATAGGAACGAGAGAACGAACAAAAGGGAAAGAGCACGCGGTAATTTGACTGAAAACTCAAACAAACATACAAAGGAAATAGTGTACATTGCCCGGGAAAAGAAACGAGTGTACAATGAGAGAGTGTGTGTGCCTGACGCTTCCTTTTCTCTCCTGTCCTTCCCTCTTTTTCTCCCCATCTTTTACTTCCACTATTCCCTCTTTGTCCACTGACTGCTTCCCTCTTCATAAACTTACCTGGCTGGGGAGTCACTGCGATCATGAAGGCAGTGCTCCTGTGGCGAGGCTCCACCATTGCACTTTTGGTTGGGGCTGACCCGCAGGGCGGTCCCGAACTGGGATAGGCCCACAGCTAAATTTTTGCGTGCGGGGGACGGCGTTCGCGCCTCCCCTTTATTTTTCTCCTTTACCACCGACGATACCCGTGTAAGGTCCGCTTCCGATCCGAACGCCGAATGGTCCGAACGCCGAATAGAACAAAAACAGTCCGAACGCCGAATAGACCAAAAAATGTCCGAATGCCGAATGGTCCGAACGCCGAAAATCCGAATGCCGAATAAAACAAAAACAGTCCGAATGTCGAAAAGAATGAAAAAGGAGTTTTTTAGCATGTTTATCTTATAAAATTTAGTAACTTCAAGGCAAAGTGTGAGCATAATTTTATTTTTTAATATTAAAAACATAGCTTTTGCACTTTGTCTATCAATTTTTTTTTGCTTAAAAATACCTAGCTACAGTTCTTCGAAAGATTTATTCTTCTATTCGAACTAAATCGGTTGAGTACGAAAAAAGTTATACGACTTTCGACACTCGGACCGGCAGACATTTCGGCCGCTCCCTTCAAAAATATGGTCTATATCAGGCTTGTTCCGGGTTACCCGAAACCTGTGACCCGAAAGCTGACCCGAACTTTCTATCGCCGACCCGACCCGATATTTTTTACGACTTGGAACAACCCTGGTCTGTATCAATTTTGCCGCGGGCTATATTCGGATTGGTTTTCGTGTCGGGCATTTGAAGATCAAATTTGTGGGTATCGCGTTCGTGCGGATTTAGGCAATCACCTTTTCGATATTCGGATTTTCGGCATTCGGACATTTTTTGGTCTATTCGGCGTTCGGACTGTTTTTGTTCTATTCGGCATTCGGACTTTCGGCATTCGGATTTTCGGCGTTCGGACATTTTTTGGTCTATTCGGCGTTCGGACTGTTTTTGTTCTATTCGGCGTTCGGACCATTCGGCGTTCGGACCGGTAGCCGTAAGGTCAACTGGCTGATGGACAACTGGCCGACGGCAAATTTTGCTGGGGCATAAATTTTTTTAGTCAGCTTATTTCTGCAAATTTTTATCATTCGAAAGCTCTATGTGTTTAGAAGCAATGAGTAAGCAGAAGCTAAGCGATTAAAAAACTCAAAAAAATGTTAGAAAACAATGTTCATAAAAATTATTAAAATTCAGACTTTTTCGCAATTGAAAAATCGTAACAACTTTTTGAATTTTTTAATCGCTTAGCTTCTGCTTACTCATTGCTTCTAAACACATAGAGCTTTCGAATGACAAAAATTTGTAGAAATAAGCTGACTAAAAAAAAGTTATGACCCAGCAAAATTTGCCGTCGGCCAGTTAGTTGTCCATTAATCGATTGTCTCTCGCCTAATTTCCGTCTCATCATACTTTGGAAACAGTCACACGCAAAAATCTAGGGCCTGAAGCCAGGTTTAGTTTTTACGCAAATTTTTATCGCCTCATGTTTTTTTGGCTTGATTCTTGCTTTTTTGCTGTTTCTTGAAAATTAAGTGCTTTTGTGTGCTTTTTGCGATTTTGTCTGCACTTTTATCTGCTTTTAACTCCAAAAAAGTTTTACACCAAAAAATTAGTCCTACTGACTATGCCGAACCGGTCACGCCGAGCTGAACCCGACCGACGCATAAACAAACCCAAATTGGCCCATAAAACCAGAGGTCGCATTTGTTCTTATTTGTAAGAAATGTTCTGATTTGGAGGGTCCGAATCTTACAAATTTTAAATGTTCTTATTTGTAAGATTT
>JAKKIK010001114.1:0-19146 GCA_024500135.1 Heterodera carotae | reverse complement strand
TAAGGATTGAAAGACCTTATCCACCATCATATGGCAAGAGTGAAGCGCTTTATGTATAAATAAACTAAAATTTTAAAAACTTTAAATTACAAAAAATCAAAAAATATTTGTTAAGTTAAAGTGTAGCAGTCAATAAAATATGAATTAAAAGGCAATCCTAAAGAATGGGGGTCCCGGCGAAAAAAAATGCTAAAAATTCGACAGGCCTTTTTTCTGGCCTTAAAAAATGCGCTGATCACGAATCTGAACTCAGATTTTGAAAATCATTGATTTTTGTCTATTTAGCAATGCTTAATAGGAAATGTAATGCAAGAAAAAAAGCAACATACGTTGCAATTACGAAGACAAAGAAGATGTTACAAGTACATGTTTAAATACTGACTAGCAAACGAACGGATGCAGCACAAAGAAATGACCAAAATAAAAATAACAAATATTTATCTTACGAATAATGATTTAAATAATTCTACCCAAATATAAAAAAACTTCCCAGCAAAAAGCGATAATTGAATTTCCGTTAAAAATATTGTAAGCGTTAAAAACCTTTAGAAACCGATAATTAAAATAAATTTGGGCAGCGACCGGAAGAATCACCTATACTTCGAAGAAAGCTTACTCGTCTTAAATAACTATTCAATAAATATGAGACCACTAGAAAAATATGTAGGCGTATTATGCCGATTGAGCAAATTAAAAAGTGAAATCAAAAAAGCAAATAACGGTCAACAAATGTTAAGTTTTTTGATTTATAATATATTCAAAACATCAAACTTTTTTTTATTATCAGTTGTTGAAAACAACTGTTAACTGTAAATGTAAAAAAATTTTATTTGTAAAATTATTCAATGTAAAAATTTCACATATATACTTGTTACACAAAGATATATAATCAAATTTCCTTAAGAAAAATTTAGATGAATGTGTTTAATATTATATCAAAACAACATTAACTGATCTTCAAACTTGACCTCTATATTGTATTAAATGATATTATTATTGAAAATATCCAAGCCATACAGACATTTACTGGAGGATGTGAATAACATTAAAATGATTGGTCGGAATAAGGAAACTAAATTTTCATTGCTTAAAAATAAAAACAAAAAAAAATTAATTGTTCAATTTAAAATTACTATAAACCAGATGAACGTTGCATCATTTCGTTTATGGAAACCGGGCTTCACATAAAGATGTCTTTTGCTGCATCAACAAATATTGCTCAAGCCGTTTATCTGGATAAAAAAACATGAGAGGGTGATGATAATATTTAAAATACTTGTCCATGTAATTTTTATTAAAAACCATTGCAAAGAATTTCAAACCATGTAATAGTAACATTCATGAATTACAATATTCACTCACAACATATATTAAATACACAAAAAAATTATAATCTAAATTTGTTATAAGGAAAAAATTGAGAATATATATGTTAAATATTATACAAAATTTCAACTTAGTAACCATATTTCAATTAAATGCTAATATACGACAAATGCTAACGAAAACTATAACAATTATCAAAAGTGCCCGCAACAATACGAAAACAAAATGGCATGATGTCAGAATCTTCGGAGCGTGGCCAGCTTTCCACCAAACAACAAATTTTAAATAATTTATCTAATAAAAGACAAAGGCACACGATTTTTGAGAATATTAAAATAACCAGAAAAAGTAGGCACAATAAATTAGCTTATGTATGAGAAGGAATGTGTAAAAAATGCATTTAAAAAAAATATTCTGCTAAATAGAAATAAATTACGATATTAAATGAATAAAAAAACCAAAAAAATTTGAAGTTAATGTAATATATCTTAAAAAATACAGAATAATAAACAATTATTTTCAAAAGAAAATTATGAGACCAATAGAAAATTAAGTATGCGTATTCTGCTGATTGAGATAATAAACAGACTTCATTTAAACATTCAGACAACATTTATTCAAAATAAATCAATTTAATGATTGTTTAAAGCTATAATTCGTCGGGATGCATTTTTATTCATATCGAATTAGCAAAAAATACAAAACAGACTTAATGTAAAATTCGCATATATTACAAACCATTCTAATGAAAGATGTCAAACATTTTCTAGAAATTATTTAGTTGCTGAATGCATCAATAAAACTAGAAATATAAAAAAATTCTCCTTGCAAAAATAAAATAGATATACTAAGATTTTCAATCTCAAAATTATTATCAAGAATAATAAATTTTCTTGGAAAGGAAGGATTTAAAATACAACTTCTTGCAAAAAAAGCTCTTCGTCAAAAAGCCTAAAATAAATAAATGAAATGAAATGGATAAAATAAAAAATGAATATAAACAATACGAGCTGAGTGCATGAAAGTGGCCACGTCATATGCTGTGGATCAAGTTTATACAATGAAACTTTCAAAAAGTATGAAAGTAGTCATATTGAAAAATTTTATGTTGAATATTAAAGTACGTGCTTAAATAGACTAAAATATAAACGAATACCAAAGTAAATCATCTTTCTCGAAACTTTAAGGACTAAATGACGAGAAAACGCAAGTTATGAATAATAAAATTATAAATATTATGTGTAATACAATATAAAAAACTATAGGGAATAACAAAACAAATTAAAAGCGAAATGACAAGAAAACTAATAATTTATTACTATTAAATAAAATAGAATTTGTGTAACAGAATAATAATTTAAAAGTTCAGGGATGATTGAGTCAACATCATCTGATGTAATTTAAAAATATTTAAATCAATAAAAACAAAATAAACCGTAGTGCATAATAATGACACCCTTACAGTCTGGATTTTGGTTGTTTATATGTTTTAAAATGCAAAATGTAAATGAAAATACATTAATAAAAAAGCTGTTAACGGTATCAATGTTTAAAAAAGGTTTTCAAAAATTAAAAAAGCTCATAAAAAATATTCGTCGTGCTAATTTTTTTTTGAAATGAGTTGTAAATTA
Source organism: Heterodera carotae (assembly GCA_024500135.1). NCBI lineage: Eukaryota > Metazoa > Nematoda > Chromadorea > Rhabditida > Heteroderidae > Heterodera > Heterodera carotae. Next base: position 16,189 of record JAKKIK010001114.1, on the reverse strand, counting down.
AATGTTCTTTCATTAATTTAAAAAGAGAATATTTTACGCTAATTTATCCTTATATTTGTAAAACCTAATTATTATTAAAAAATAGTATCTCTGAATCAAAAAAATAAATATAAATTCTTTAAAAATAAACGTCGGTCGGTTTAATTAACAAAAAATTTAAACATCTAACTGGCGAGCTGATAGCTGAAATCTGGAAGTCGTCGAAATTGGTCAAAATTTTTGAAAAGAAAGAACAGTGTGCGGAAAAACCGTTTTGATTCAAATGCTTGAATCTAAAAAGTCCTATTTAGAGCAGAACAATTAAATCTAATTATATGATGGCAAAAATAAAAAAATTTGGCAGTGGAATAATCATAAAGTTTAAATTATTAGGTCATTTTTAAACAAACCCTTTCAGCAATTTCTTGTAAAATTATCTCTTAAATATAATCAAGCTCAAAATTTTTTGCCAGATTCTTGCATATATGCCATATAAAATAAGAGCTAAATATGACTGTAAAATACAACCAATAGAATAAATTTGCAAATTAATTTCAAAATATAATAAAATTTTCTGATAATATATATGAATGTTGCTGACTGTACTTTAATATATGTCTAATTGCCGATCAGAACACGTCATTTATGTAATTGAATAATTTAAAACTGATATAAGAATATCGCTGAAACAGTCATCTTTTGACTTTTATAAACATTAATTTTAGCAAAGTTTCAAATAAAATATTTATTAGTAAATTGATTTCAATTTTTATGTTATACTATTTTTATTGGCTTAATTATAAATTAATAAACTAAAAAATTTCAGCCGACTGCCAACAAGTTTGCGACCAGAAAATTAAAAAAACGCATAATTTTGGCACACCTAAAAAACGGCATAACGCATAATTTTAAAAATTTCTCCAAGTTTTTATTGTTAAAAAATCAATATTTTTAACAAATTCGCATTTGGTCTTAAATCAATTTAAACAGGAGTAGCATAGGCAAATCCTAAGAAGTAAATTTTAATAATTTCAAACAAATTGAATTATATAAATTAGATGATCTAATCATTTATAACTATAGGAACACAAATGAGCGAGCATAAAATTGATAAAATTAAAGCGATTTCGAATCCACTTTTAATAACCAAAGTCGTGTGGCAAATCATGAAAGTGGACACACCCTGTGCTATGATCAATAGAAAATAACATAACTTGAACATTAAAGCCAAAATTATCTTAAACAAAAAATAGAAAGTAAAATTATTTAGCTGAGACATAATAGTATTGCATAACAAACTTAAACTTGATATAGATTAAAGCTCTTGTAATTAATATTCCAAAATTTTTTTGTTAATAAAAATTACAAAATTTAATCCAAAATATTTTCTTTCGTTAAATGATTAAATTTCTGTATTTATATTTATAAAATTCTAATAAGTATTTACAGAAAAAAATATTAAAATTAAAAACTACAGTAAATTCCATTTGAAATTAAATTAAAAAAAATGCACAGTGAATTTATTTTAAAAAGAATAATGGGTTTTCAATTAAACTATAAACTTGCAAAATAATTGAAAAAAGTCAAGATAATTCAAATGTTTTATAAGGATAAGTTTTATTAATGCTTATTGTTATTAAAAATAATGAATAAGCATTCTTTCGTGGAAAAAATACATTACAACTTTATTCACAAATTTGTATCAAAAAGAGAATTTGGATGACAACGAGTTCGATGAATGGCTTGAAAAACTGGGACTTCACCTCATTTAAAGAACCTGTTATAGATCTACGATTTTCAAAAATTGCATTTGTTGGAATAAAAAGAAATATAAAATAGATTTGTAATATGGCCTAAACCTATTTATAAAGCCCAGAAAAAGGCAGTAATAGATTATATAATTTAAATCTAAAAAAACCAACCCCTTAATTAAAAAATAAATATTCAAAACCAGAAAATATCTTTTATAATAAGCAAAAACAAAGATGTGAAATTGTAATAATTTAAAAAGAAAATGTATATTTTTTCATATCCTAAATTGTGTACTGAACACAATTTTATGATGAGAAACATATGTTTCAAACAGCGACATGTGTCTCATTTCACAAGGCAAAACATGTCATAGAAATTCGGCAGCTAAAGACAAAATAAAGTCAATTATTTTTTATCATATTTTCAATGATCGTCTATTTTTTAAATGTCTATGAAATTAAAGAATAATTAATGAACAAAAATTACTAATTACAATTAATTGGAAGATTAATGTACAATGAATTTTTAGACCTTCGTCACGTCTTCATCAATCTGTTTTCCACGACTTGCAATGAGGAACTAAAATTTTAAGATCAATTTTTGATCATATAACAATATCACAAAACTAATTCAAAAATTTGTTAAAAGCACAACGAGACAAAGAACATATTTACAGTAAAAAGACTTCGATCTCTTATACAATATTTGAAAGTCCCTATATGTATACATATCAAAGATTTATTTAAAAAAACTTTTAATGAAATCTATTACAATTATTTAATTAAGAAATTCAAGTAAAAATCTTTAGATCTTCAAGCAATTGCAATTATTTAAAAATCAGGTGAGCAATCAGGGAACACTAATAAAACGAAGCCCGAAGTCAAGTTTGTCTCAATGAAGAAAGGTGCCGAAAACACTGAATAGAGGGATTATTCCCCAAAATACTTATGTATTATCATAGATTAAGAGTATAATTTATAAAACCAACAAAACAATTTTAAATCAAAGAAATTCAAGAGTAAATAAGTACTTATTTAAATTCTATTTTTTTTAAATGCGAGTGGCTTATTATGCAGTTTTTCTTTAGCAGTAGATTTTGAAAATTCAAATACAATAGCCTAAGCCAGAAGATACAAAATATCTTTTAAAAATATTTTACTCTAAATTTATTTTTTATTTTATTTAATAAATAAACCTTCAAAAAGTTGTGCCGCGATGTTTAACAGTTAAATTTGAATAAGATTAAAGTATAAGTAGAAAAGTTCGCCCTATCGTTTCCGTGAATTTACTAAAGAACATCTTTAAAAAATTCTAATTGGACATAACAAATTAAAATTAAATAGTTGATGTAACAAAAAAATTAAACTAAATCCAAATAAAATACAGGGAATTAGGATATGTAAAAGAAGAAAATATTCAATATCGAACAAAAGTAAATCCAGAATATGGCTGCACAACTAATTAAAAACTGATTAAACATTAAAGAAGGCCAACAAACTAAGCAAATATGTAACCGGGAAAAAAAGCACTAAACAAATTAAACAAACTGACCCTTTAAGAAAAATAAATAATCTTTTAATTATACGCAAAGCTAAAAATGCTAATAATTGATAATAATACAAATATTAAAAATATTATTAACGTGAATACAATTGTTTCAAAAAATTAGAGCGAAAAATTAATTAAATACCCAATCATCAAGTTTACTAATTTAGAAAAATATATTTATAACTTTTAATACGATTTGCATAAAGTGTGATTAATATTTTTATTTACATAAATAAAAAAATATGGGAAACGACAGAAAAGAAGCGGTGTCTGCTGTTTTTTGTTTAGGCCATTATAAATTGCAAATGTCTAAAATGTGGAAATAAAAACCTTTACTGCGACGTAAAGTCGTTAGAAATGCCGTTAAGTGTCCGTTATTTTATAATCTTTATTGCAAGTATAAATGACAAAAATAAGAAGCAGTCAAAAGTGTACACGTTGTGGCATTGTTGGGCATTACACCATGACATGATCATTATTCATTCTAAATAAAGAATAAATTACAAAAATAATATTATTCATTGAAATTAATTTTAAAATTAAATTAATTTGCTGGATTTAACAATTAAAAAAAAATATATTGCCGGAATAGTAGGAACTAAGTTCTATTTTAAAGTATAAATGAATTAGGTTTTTATAATAAATTAATTTTTGGTAATGATAAAAAAGGAAGTCCTTGTCACAAACATCTTGAATGATTTTTTCAATAAATAATTTTATTATAAAAAATGTAATGTTTCACATTTACATATTAAGTAACATAAATAAAAAAAGTTATCAAATAACAAAATTTGCAAAAAAATAAATACCAAGAAAACATTAAAATATTTGCCGTCTAACTGCAAATACATGTGATTTGCGTAAAATAAAAAAAATTTATTGGGTGGGCAGTAAAGATCAAAGTTTGAAGTAAAAGCCAGCCAATTTATTAAAAAAACCAAAAAGAAAGATACCATGTTCCACTAAAGATGGTTAATTTTAATAAAGACTTTGTGTTGAATAAAAAAATGTGAACGCTTAAAAGGGTTTACTTATTTATTTCTTATCGATTCATTTATCAATTCTTTTGACTAAAAAAATTAATGTAAAATGTCAAACAGAAAACATTTGTTATTGAAAAAGATAAATTAATAATTAAATATATAAAAATTTTCTATAATGACAAATCAATAACTCGAAAACATTGCATAAAAATAAATGTTAACTAGAATGTTCAATTCTAAAAGTTAAATTCATTAATTAAAGATTGGAAATGGAAAAAAAAACATATGTAGATAAAGGTAAACAAAAGTTCAAAATGTAACAAAACCACTGAATATTTGATTTAAAAATTAATTAACGAAATTATTCACTATCAAATACGTCGAGACAACGGCTCCAAGACAGCCGAAAAAAAAAACACGAAAAGCGCGTGTAAAATCACGGAGAGGGCAAAAAGTTCATTATTAAAGCTAAAAAATTTGCAATTTAGATTAAAAAATAATAATTATTTATAAAAACTAAATCCAAAAGTAAAATTTATCATTTTTTTAAAAACTTCTTTAAGGATGACGTATGATGCAAAATAAGAGAAAAATGAATAAAAAATTGAAAATATCAACACAGACAAGAAACAAAATTTTTTACGAAGTTTTAATAGGAAATAATTTGCAATGTATTTACAAAAAACCTAAAATATTGCGGGCTGACCACAAGCAAAATTTAAGACAAGATTAAAAAGCTAAAGAAATTTAAATTGTAAATCTATAATTGATATAAATTTATAATTGAAAGAAGAGAAATAAGTAAAAAAAAAGTAATGGGAAAAGTAACATACTCTTTTTAAAAGAAAAAAAAAGAAATGTAATAATAGAAAATATAAAAAAACATTTTAATAAATTTTAATACAACAAAAAAACCTTTGTTAAACAACTAGGCTAAAATAATTGTAAAGTAAAAAAATTTAAATGTGTTGAATGACGTATTCGTCTGGAGTTTACTTCGTCAAACTAGGGTTCCTCCCCGACCCCGACGTCCCCGATCCCCGACCCCGATCCCCGACATTTTTGGGCCTCTTCCCCGACCCGACAACCTAAAGTCAATTTTATTTTGTGCATTATAATAAAAAAATGCGGGAATCAAAAATATAAAAGCGTCAAGAGAGTAAGTTACCACGAAGTGGGCCATAGCAGGTTATTGCAACAAACTAATACAGTGAAAATCAGAAAGCTAATTCTCTAAACATCAAAAAACCAATTATATCGAGGACAAGCTCTTATTTAAAAATAATAGTAATTGTAACATTCACAATATGAAAAGCGAAAATAAAAATTAATTGGTTCAAAATTAATAATATACCAAAATAAAATAGACACTTTTTCTTTTTTTAGCATGAGATTCTTTATTGAAAACATAAATAAAAATTAATTTTAAGTTGAAAAAAGGAATCGTATTTGTCAAATCCCAAATCAAAATACATATTGGCATGAATACAGGAAAATTTAATAATTATGTAAACTTATAATCTTCCGATCTCGTCAAAATACTAATACATTTCGCAACTTTTTATCTTACAAATTAATAAATAGTTTTCGTATTTGATTTAGTTTAAAATGTATTTAAATAAACTTAATTAAAAAATTTAATAATTTAATGAATAACTTTATTTGTTTTTTTTATTGAACCATATCTATTCGAATAATTCCTTTGCGCAAGAAAAGAATGAGAATTCCCTACTAAAGCATTGAGAAAAATATAAATTGATTAAGTACATTTTATGATATGTAAAGCTGCGCGCTCGCTCTTCAAACCAAATGGCTTCAACGCAACACGAAACTATCCCATCATACTTCGCGAGAATTCGAGAGAGGACATAATCTATTGACCGACTTTTTAATTTAAATCGATCAGTAGATAAAGAATTAAAATTAAACTGGAAAACAATAATGCATGGTAATTTAGATAAAAAATACTTGATTTTTTCGAAAATAAGACTAATCATATGCACTCAAGTTGTACTTATGTCAAGATGTTTGTGTAATAAAATAGAATTTATTTCAATGTAAAAACTTTCCTATCTGAAAATTCATATGATTTGCTAAACAGTTTATATGTACATTGTAAATTAAAACATTACACAAATGAGTGGAAAAGTAAAAGAATAAATGAATCTTGTGCTGAAAAAAACAAACATTTAATTTCAGCAAAATTTCTAAGTGATTAGAAATGGGAAGAATTTTTAAAATTATGCTTTATGAACTTTCAGCAAATTATCAGAAATTTATAGCCCAAATCGATCAAGTCTTTCGGCTGAGCATGCTATGCAGCAGCTCTTTTTGTATTTCAATTTTGATGAATGAAAAAAATGATATTGCATAAATTGGGCATGCTAGCACAATTTGAGAAAAAATTTTAGCGTTTTTTTGACGTTTTTACTGAAAGTACCGAGTACCGAGTCGGTAAATAGACCGGGTTTTTTGGGGACCGAGACCGGGACCGAGTACCGGGGTCGAATACCGAGACCGGGACCGAGTACCGGCGTCGAATACCGGAACCAAGACCGAGTTGCGGGTACCGGGAAATTTCTGGTACCGAGCATCCCTAATAAATTCTGTATAAACAATTTAAATTACAAGTAAATAATGTTGTATAAATTTACAAAAAGATAAATTATTGCATAGCTCACCTCATATTCATAAATTTGTTCGAATATAATCACAAAAAAAATTGAGATTTTTATTATTTGCTGGATGGAACAGAAAAACGAATTGATAAAATAAAGAATAAAAAATTAATGAAAAATAAATTTATTTGTTTATTGCTCAACGGTCATTTTATTGATCATGATTGGTAAGAATCGATCACCGATGTAATTAATAAATTTCAGCAAATATTTTCAGTTGTTTATTGTTTTAAATAAAATAAATTGTAAATTAAGTGGCACAGTCGCTGGAACAGCCGCAGTAAGCGGAATCGAGTTTGCCTATTAGACCAGAGAAGGCACTTATGGTTCGGCTGCGCTTGCTTAAAGATTAAAAAACCAATTTAAAAATTACGTAGAGTAAAAAAATTCAAATTAAAATTATTCTACAAAAGCAAATATCTTTAAATAAAATGCATGAATTGTACGAAAAAATATTATTTAACCATGCTAATCCCTTCAACTTTTGGTAATAATAAGGATAAATTATTCTTAAACAAAATGTAAATCCACTGTTCCAAAAAACAATTAACCCTTTATTATGGATAGATCAAATACTGGCCATTTAATTGACAAAACAAGATCAACAACAATAAAAAATAATATTAAACAACTAAACAAATTGTTTACAAGCTGAAAAAGTAGTTATGTTTTTTTGCGCAGATTCTTGGCGCGCTGATAAAATGTAAAATAAGTTGAAAAATTTTCAATTAAACTCTGTGGCTTAAGCAATTACTAAGAAGAACAATTAAAATTTAAATAAATCATCCGAGTGCCGGAAACATTAAATATAAGTAATAAAAAACTAGAAAATAATAATAAAAAAAGAAAAAGTATTTATTAGGAAAATAAAATGTAAATGTAATTATTAAATTGATTAAAACCATAATCAAATATTGAAATCAAATGGCCATTGCCAACTTTTACTAAAATTAAAATTACAATAAGAAAATGTTTTCTAATAAAACAATAACCAAATAAAGTATTTAAAAAACAAATTGGATAGAAATAAAGTCGTAAAAATCCTAAAAAAATAATTTATAATTGTGCAATGAAAGAACAATGAAAATAAAGTTTATAGAATAAAATTCGCTAGTCTGAAAAGATAAGTAATTGTGAAGAAAAAAAATACTGAATTGGTATAAATTTTTAACAGCATATGTATGTATAAATTGTAAGAATTTTGAAGAATATTTAAAAATCATAATTCATCATAACAAAACAAAACGAAGCCAATCATCAGATAGAGGGGATCAACATATGCCCATTTGGTAAAAGGAGGGGCGGATGCCGAGCAAGTGGTATAAAAAAGTGATTATAACTTATCACGAATATTATGAAAAAAATAATTTAAAAAAATAATAAGGCTTTTCAATCAATAAATGTCTGAATAAAGTAATGTCATGGATCATGAAATTGAAAAAATTATTAATCGATGTTTTGTGTAATATATATATATTATATTTAAATCATCATTGGGGGGGGTGCCGATAGGCACGGATGAGGACGCCAAATTTGCCGGGCTTTCCATAAAACAACAAATTAAGACAAAATATTAAAAGCTAAAGAAATTAATATGTAAATAAATAAAAACTCGGCTAAACAGCAATTTGTAAAGTAAAAACTTTTATGTTGAATCAAATATCTTCAGTAGAAAACGTCGGAAAAAATCGCTTTGTGCAGAATGCTCCTTCATAATCAGCTTTGAGAAAATTATCACAATAAGAAAATTTCAAAAACAGAGTATACAAACTTGTAAATTAATTAATAAATAAAAAACAAAAAATGAAAAACCACAGCGAAAATCTTATTTATATAATATTTTTGCCTAAAGCAAATTTAGATAAGATATACTTAATACTAAAAAATATCGGATGATTTGTTTATTACTCTAAGTTAAAGAATCTACAAAACAAAATGCATCGCGAGTCCTATATGTAATTATTCGAGACAAAATTTTGAAGGAATACTCTTGGTTTAAACAAGAGTGGAAACATTTGACATCATAACTAAATATACAGAAAAATAAAATAAAACCTATAAATTAAATAATAGAAATTCAGATTTTGAATGAACTTAATTAAATATAATAAAAATCCCGGGTCGCGGACACGCCATCTGTATTCAGCATTTGTGCACATACATGGAGGTGGTTTTTGTGTCTTCTTATTTGTAATGTTAAACAATGTAACAATCATTAATTTTAAAACGCTATTTAAACATGAAATTATAACACAAATGATTCATACTAATAGCAACAAACTTTAACATTAAAAAGAGAAAAAAAATAATGAAACAAATGGAAATAAACCAATTGAACAGTTATCAAAATAGTGTTCATACTATAACTACTTAAAAACTTATTGGCGAGTGAAAGGTTGTGACCAACTGTTTTATTTATCCTCAGTGTAAAAATGAAATTTTATAAGAACACACGTGAAAAATTTATAGTATTAATTTAATATTTTTTCCTTTTATCACAAATTGTTAAATATCTTTAATTTTCTTAAAACCAATACGATGGTTAAATTGCTTTTTTTGATTTTATCGTACTTCTATGGACCGAAATCAGGAATATGTATGATGTGTTTAAAAGCAAATCTAAATCCATGTTAAAAGCTGAGGAAAACGTATAAATCGTAATTATTTTAATATTCTTAAAAATAAATATCAATAAAATGGTTAAAAATTGCTAAAATTTATGAAAAAAATATTTATTACACCTAACATGTCAGTAGAAAAAATTAAAATTTTCAGTACCTGATCCAAGCTATGCAAACTTAATATAACTAACTATTAATCTAAAAATTTACATCTTAATACAATATAATAATAAATGATTAAAATGTTTATAAAAGGCAAATAACAATATATATTTTATCCAACAAAATGTTGAAAAATCCTTCAGAAATCTTTACAATTAACATTTTCATGTCATGAGAAACTAATAAACAGCATATGTCACTATCAAAAAAAGTCCCCTCTTTATTAGCATAAAAATCAAATTGCCGGTTAATCATACCAAAAATTAATGTATAAAAGCAAATGGCGTCGTCCTGACGCTACTTTTTTAAAAATGAAAATGAAAAGATTAATTAATAAATCCTTTAAGAAATGGTCACTAATCTCAAAAATTCAAAAGGGTCACTAAATCCCACGCAAAAAAACAATTGTTTAACGGTTCACCAATCTCTATGTACTTAAAACAAATTAAGTCAAGTTAATGTAGTGAAACAGACTTATCGTTTGGAAATCCCGTTCGCGGTTCAAAGAAGAAACGAAGAAGACGGGGGCAACGCGAAATTATTGTGGCCAAAATAGAAAATCTTTCAAGAGTGATTTTACATGTAAATATATAAATTCCGATAGGAATTAGGTAATTGCATAAGACTAACTATTGCTGAAAATTTTGTTATCGGACAACATAATGATTCATAAAATTACTATTGACCCAACAAAAAAAATTAAGAATTAAACATAATAAAATTTTTTATTATTAAACTATAACTATTAACTTTCCAGACAACAAATTCAATCTGCACAAATTATAATAATGGAGAAAGTTATGAAAGTTTCTGAAGTAACTTATTGTCCTGTAAACAAGAAATTTATCAAATTAAAATAAAACGTCCACGCTCTCTCAAACAGAAAAGCGTCAACACTGAACTCGAGAGCTTCTGCAAACTGAGAATGAAATTTTCTCTGACCTCAAAAGATCATCTGAGATTGAGTTAAAAAATAAACTAATTATCAAATAATAAATAATTGTAAGCGACTCTTTACGACAATTAACAATGACAAACAGCAAATTCCAATTTATTAATTGAATTCTATATAATTTGACGAAATTAAGACAAGAAGCATTTTTTTTGGAAATTAAACATTTAAACAAGAAATCACCTAGCAATCAGATAAAATTTATTTTCAAGAATTGTTAAACAACAAAATTGTTTTTACATATTTTAGAGGAATTTTTTTTTGATTTGGCATTAGAATGGAAATAATTAAAAATTAATCGTGAAATAAATAGTATGAATCATAAAAAAAATTTAATTTTTAAAATGATTTCATAAAAAGGCTTCGTAAAGAAACATAAAATGTATCAATTAAAATAAAAAGCAAACCACTAATCGGGGACAACTTTATTGTTCAAATGTTTTGTATGGTAATTAAAAAATCTTTCTTATTATAAGAAAAATAATATTCCTAAAAACAAAATTTAATCCAAGGAAGTTTTGTTGTTAACATAAATAAAATAAAAAAATAATAAAATTAAAATGTAACAAATTTTGTTTAATTTAACGTAACTAATTCCAAATAATTTAATAAATCAATTATCTGCTATTTACTAAATGCTAAAAAGTTCAGTGCTCAATAATTTTTCCTACTGAAATAAATGAATTTTGATTTTGCTAATAGCTCTATATTAGTATAACTGTCTGAATCAAAGTAAATACAAGCATTTTGTAAAATTTAACTCTAAAAAGTCAAACACTTTTTGCATAAATGAGCAGGAAACAACATTATTAAGAATTTTAAAAACAGATCGACTCGACTTTTCAATTCATATTGAGAAATGAATATTAATGAATAATTATGGTTAAAATGAAAAAAGGTTTCAATGCAATTTCAATTGGTGTGCACGTTGACAAAGCAAAATTAAAAAACAAACAATTGGTTTATGAATGGTTAAATACCTTAATACTAAATATTGCAACGAATTAAAACTTGACATAAAGAAAGAACAAATTTACCACGAAAAATTGACAAAAAATACAAATCCAAATAAAAATTTAGTTCAATTAAAATAAATTAGGCTGTTATCACACAAGTGCTATCACCGATGCTGTGAAGTTCATAAGAAGAACAGGAAACATGATGAAACAACCGCCGCATCTTTTGAGACCGACGTTGGGAACATTTATTTGTTACCTAACATATTAACACATAAAGAAATTGTTGTTCTAACCAATATATTATTTTATAAGATTGCTTATATTATACAAATAAATATACTTTATAGTTATGTTATACTGAAAATTTTAATTAATTAAAAATGTCTTATCATACAGATTTAAAGAAAAATATAACTAAATAATAAACCCAAAAATTTATAAATATTGGTACCGGCGCCAAGCGAAGGCACCGCAAAGAGACATTATCGCGCGTATGAAAATATATTAATTAAAACAACCTTTATAAAGACAAGAAAAATTAATAAACAAAAAAATAAAAAAGAACCCCAAATAAATTGTGCACAAAAGATTAAATGGTATTTTTAGGATAGAAAATCAATTAAAATACGGAAGCACTTAAAATATCTGGCACATCTTTTGTAAAGCTTCCAAAAGGCGCTACTCCCATTGTTCATTGGAGTCACGTCATATTTGAAACATAAGTAAACAAATATATGCAAATGAAATGGAGCTAAAATGGTACCTAATTTTCCGAAATTCTGAATATGTTCAATACAACAAAACTTGACAACGCCCACAACGCCAACGAAAAAAACCCACACTCTGCAAGAAGGAAGCAAAACTAAACATAAATAAAAATTGCAAAAAACCAGAAAATGACTATAAAAAATTATAAGAGAAATGCATGAAAAGAAATGTTATAAAATAAAAAATCTCAGAAAGTCAATCAAATAAGGAATATACCTTTGGATAAAAACAGAAATTCAAATATTTTACTTTGGAGAATAACCTATCTGATGGCAATCATTACTTTTATATGTTTTTGATGCGTTGAGGACAATACTTAAATAAAAACTCTATTTTGCTGCGCATAAAGACCTGTTAAAACCGAAAAAAAATTATTATAAAATAAGAAAACCATAGATACTATATATTAGTTCAGAGTTCATTAATACTCAGTATTACAGATTATATAAATGACGAATATAAAACTTATTTTCAAATTATGGATAAATGGCATGGAGAATTGACATGTTTACATAACCTTATTTGCAATGCGATGAGCGACTTGAGAGAGAAGCAAATTAATTTTAAGAAAATTAATTAATTTTTTTTTGTAAGAATTAAAAAAAAGTACAAAGAAAACGGAGATTAAGCTATTAAAAGGAAATGTTGTCATAAAGTATAGATAATTAATTAAATCGAAAGTGATTACCACCAAGATAAATATTCTAAGACAGCAATAAAAATGAAACTTTTACATTTCTAGTTGAAGACATAATTTTCACATAAATATTCATAAAATGGTAAAAAAAGGTTGAAGGTCCCACTTATTAAACAGATATTTGTCAATTGAAGTTAAATTATAAAATTATTTGCATCCTTAAAAAAAAAGTTAATTATTCAAAAAGAAATACCTTATGCGTTAAAGTCGTTGGAAGTTCCATTACATGTTTAGCGTTCTTAGACATATTGTCGATAAGACGTTACATAAATTGCAAAAATAAAACTAAAAAATTAAAACTATCGGTTGTGATTTTGAATTAAAATCAAATCCACCCTGTTATTAGAAGAAAAAATGATTACATGTTTGCTATTGATGGATAATGTGTATTGTGAAAATTTAAAACATTCTAAAAAAAATTATTTTAATATTAGAATTATAATAAAAATCAACTCCAATATTCTTCAGCATCATTCTAAATTATAAACTAATAGTTTATTTATTAGTGAGATTAAATTTTAATTGAAGCGCCAAGGTTATTAAAATAAAACAAATCGAGCATAAAAATGATGAAATATATGTATATTTTTTTGATAACTTTCTTCAGCCAAAAACACCAACCTAACAAAAAATTTTCTTTGACTAACGCAACAAAAACCCGTCGATACGTTTGCTAAAAAACTGCCGGTGTTCATTAAAAAAGCAAGGGGGCGGCTTAAGTGCATAATTTTGAAAACAAAAAAAAGCATGCAATAAAAAAATAATAAGTCATAACATTATCTGTTTACAGCAATAACTCAAGGATTCACTTAAAATAAACAAATCATAAATTCTTAAAATAAAATATTTAAACAATAATTAACGAAAAAAAATATTGAATAATAAAAATGTTTAAATGTTGAAACAAGAGTGAAAGAATTAAGAGTTGGAACAAACAAGAATAAGTTTTTACTTAATACAATAATTGAAAATTCAATTAAAAATAATGTATACCAATAACAAAAAATTTCTAGAAAGATGACATTTACGAAAATTTTAAACATGTAAATAAATATTCACAAATTTAAAATTAGTTTACAAAGTGGATATATCCAATGCTAATAAAGCAAACTAAAAGCCTTATGCACGAAGAGCTTAAAAAAATATATAAATTATAGCTAAAACATAATCCGCCTACAAAAAGTAATTAAATATCTCATGGAATTTAATAGTATTTTGGCGACAATTTAAAAAATTTATTAATAACGTGAAAAATATACCAGTTAAATATTTTTTACTCACAAATAAAATTATGTATTTAAATTTGCATATTTAAAGATAATTGTCGTAATTAACTTTCAAAGTTGTGCCTGAAACAAAATGGTAAAAACCACGTGGATTATTCTAAACAAAACTGACATTATAAAAAGGAAGAAATATAGATGGATTATATAATGAAAATGTAAATTCAGAACAAAACAAAAAAATTCAACACAATGATTAGAATAAAGGAAAATATGGAGAGAAACAAATAATTATTTTCTTTTAAAAGTGCATTAAAAGCATGCAATACAAAATTCTTCTATGAATTTAAAAAAAGCAAAGAGAAATTAAATCAACATAAAATTTAAAATAATTTTTCACATTTAACTAATTAAAGTATTTTTTTTTGTTCTATAAAACATATAGTTGCCTCAAGGTAAAAAATATTCTCTGGGAAATTTATTAATTTAAAAATTTAAGTTTATAATAGGCATCCCAGAAGGCTCTGTGCTGCAATGTTTAACATTTAAATTTATTTAGATTAGAGTATAATAGTAGAATAGTTAACTATCATTTTGATGCATTTTTAAAGTGCAATCCTTCAAGTTCTAATTAGAGATAATAAATGAAAATTAAATATGTTGATATTACAAAAAATTAAACAGAAAGCGATTTAAAATAATTCAAAAATAAACAATGTTGAAGGGTAAAACATCTTTTACTTTACGAATTTATCAAATCATACAATAAAGGTATAATCGGCAGCAGTATTAGAAAAAATCATGTAGAATAATATTACAAAAAACAGCACCGAGGCTTTGGCCATCTAAGAGGAAATAGCCACAACATTTTGTGTGTTTATTATAAAGAAAATTTTTCACAAAACATTACTTGAAGGCGCGATTATCTTTAAAAATCTAATATTCAAAGAACCATAATTTATGAGTGCATTGGCAGTAAAATCTTATATTCATGTGTTAAAAAATAGTTTAAATTACATTTGATATAAAGAAGTATGAATAAAAAAGAGAAAAGTAAAATTTAAAACATCAACAAAATAAAAACATAAAATTAATAAAAAAAATATTCAAACAGAAATTGCAGAATTCAATTGATAATTTTATTTTTAAATACTTAGTTCATTATTAATAACGGCAATAATTCAATAAAGAGTTAATCTTTCAACATTTAAATGTAGAAAATTTATCGTATTATATTTAAGAGTTCTGGAACTTCAAGACAAAAAGGATAGTTAATTTTATTTATGATTTTAATACATACACAATAAAACAATCTGAAAACAGATCACAACAGCAAAAAACTAACAAATTAAAAGAGCAATTATTTTCATACACAAATATGAACGTTAATTCACATATCTCAAAGAGCAACAATAAATACACAGAGGTAAACTTTAAGTACAAAAAAAAGTTCAAAAAAAAAAACAAAAAACCCATTCATTATAAGAAACTGTTAACCAACAAACATTTAATTTTTTGCTGGATATGCTTAAATAACATTAATACTATTAAAACATAAATGTTCAAAGGAATTTTTTTTAAAGAAAGTACACTTGCATGTATAGATTTTTAATAAATTAAACATAAAATATATAGATAGCATAAAGAAACCAAAAAAAAAAAGCGGATTAATCCATCTCATGGTTTCTTGAGCAAATGAAAAGAAGCTATCCTTTGAGATATTTTTACCAAATTCATTATGAAAAGACCAAATAAATAGAATTTCAAACAAGCTAACAATGATTTTGAACAACAAAATACATCCTTTACTTGCCAATCGATCGATTAATGAAAAGTATAATAAATGTAAAATAGGAATTAATAATAA
>JAKKIK010001113.1:0-19166 GCA_024500135.1 Heterodera carotae | reverse complement strand
AAAAAGTTATAGCCCAAAAACTTGGTCCGGACTCTCCAAGTTGGCAGTTTTACGAAACGCCCAAGGTGGCAGTTTTTACGAAACGACCCAGCACGTTAAAAAATCTCAATAAAATATTAGTTTCAAACAATATTTATTCAAGTCTTGTTTCAATCAAGCACATTTTATTTGACAAAGCTATGGGGCCGGAATATGTCTAAAAGTACCCGTTTTGTCTGTGTCAAAGTGGCCCATCGGCCTAAACCCGACCGGGAATCCCCCCCCCCCCCTCCCCAGACATGGGTTTGCCTCTATTTTACTAGGGTTGAGCGGTACCGAATCGGTTTCTCAAAACCGGGTGGTTACCAGTACCAACTTGGTACCCGGCCGGTGCCGGTCAAAACACCAAGTGCCCGTACTGGTAACGACTTTTCCATTGACGGCAATTACTTGTACCGGTTTTCAGTACAATTATCAGTATCGCTCTTCAACCGCCCATCTCATCCCAAAGTTCTTTTTGCATACCGCAATTCCTGAATTAAAACCCCGGGAGTTCTATTTTTCAACTCTCCTCAAATGGGGGATTCCAGTGGGGGGGCTCTACAACAGGGGGTCTTTAATATAGGAATTACGGTATCTCTTCTTCTGTCCCCCTCCCCCCTCATCCCAAACCATTCATCTGAAATTCACACATCTCTTTAAATAGCCCATTTTTCGGCTTTAAGTTTTCCTTTCGTTAGTCTATCCATAAACATTTTGCCTAATGTGCCCCCTCTGCTTGGCCCTTCCCTAATTGTGTGCCTTTGACGTCCCATCTCGAAACTTGCACCTATGGTTTAAAATAGAAATTGTATGCCCTATTATGTGAATTCGACAATTTACATTTCACATAAACTGCCAAGAAAATAATTTTTCTTTCACAAAATTTTTTAATTAAAGGTTTATTTTGGGCCATCGGATTCGTCCGGTTTAGCTTGGTGGTCGGCACTGTTCATCCGGCGTTGGCACTTCTCAACGTATCTGCCCACGCGGAATTGGTATAAAATGAGTATTATTGCATTTTTGGGTTGTTTTAATTTCCCGCAAAAATAGCGACAAAAATACCCGGCAAAGTCTCAACTCAAGACTCTCGAATTCAAATTCATCATAATTTCCCTTTCAGTATTTGGTTGCTTGTTCGAGCTGAGTTTTTATCTGGTTTGTCTTGGTCGGCACTGTTCTTCAGGCGTTGGCACTTAACATTGTGGAATTGGTATAAAGATAAAAAAATATACAATTTATGGTTTTATGTTTTATTTTCTTAGCCGAAGGACTTGGCCGACATTGATAAAGCTCTACATTTTTTAAAAATATGCATTAAGCAGCAACTAAGAGATTATTCTACGCTAAAAAAAGTTTAAATTTTCAATGCTTAAAAGTCAGATTTTTTAAGTACTTCATTTTATAACTTTTTGGAGATTGTCAACAGGGATGTGCGCAAACCAAATTTAAAAAACGCATAACGCATAATTTTGGCCCAAAAAACAACGCATAACGCATAATTTTAAAAATTTCTCCAAGTTTTTAATCTTGTTAAAAAATCAAAACATTTAACAAAAAAATCGTATTTGGACTTAAATATGATTAAACAGGTGTAGAATAGATAAATCCTAAGCAAAATAGAGAACGGGGAGTGGGCTCATCGGTGCCGATATGCGCCGATGGGAAAATTTTGACTTTTTTAGTGAGTTTATTACCCAAAATTAACAAAAAATTGCACTAAAACCCCGTAATTTCCCTCGTAAATTTCATTAAAAAATACTATAAATTATGTAGAGGGACAGGCGGTGCCAATAGGCGCCGCCGGGAAAATTTTGAGAATTTAGCTGGGTTTCCTTATGAAAATCTGTTATAAAAATGGCCCATAAATCCTCAATGAATTTTAATTTAAATATTAAATTAAATACGGAGTTATTTTCACCCCAAAAAGGTATTTAAAAAGTCGAAATGATATAAGAGAAACTTAACATTTATTTCCCTGCACAAATAATTCAAGGTAAAGTCATAAAAATTAATTGAAAAACGCGGGATCCGAACCCACACCAACCATATCATTAGAACATACAACACAACCACTCGACCAATATAATTCTTTTCATCTGGCGGAATTATTATTTAAGTTTATAGTAGAGAATAATGACTCACAGTTATTTCTAACTCCAAATAAGGAAAAATGTTAGGGACCCAAAACCTCAATCTTTATGGGTGCATATGCGTACACGCATACCCCTAAAAAATGAAACGCATAACACATAATTTTGGCCCAAAAAACAACGCATATGCGCACGTCCCTGATTGTCAACTTTCTTAGCTACTATTTATTGCAATAATAACTTGTAAATCTAAGAGCTTTCTAATAAGACCAAGTTCGCAGAAATTGGTTAGCTAACAAAAAATTTGTGGTCCAAAAATTTCAGATGGGGCCCAAACGACCTTAATTCGTCCCTTTACCCTCATTCACTCTTTTAAGAATTGGTGGTCGTTTTTGTGCCGTTCTTCGACGTTTTGGCTCTGTTGCCCATTCGAATCGCCAAACTCGTCGGTATGCATTAATACTACCTATATTTTTTTGAGCCTTCAATTTACTCGTTAATAAACCCCCCCCCCCTTCTCCTTCCCCATTTTTTTTTGCAAAATAATGTAAAATTTTCAATGGGTAGGCTTGATAAAGACCGAGTAAACGAACGGAAAACCGGCACACTAGGTCCAACATTCGAACAAAGTTAAAGCGGTACTAAAATTTGTTTATAAAAACCAAGGAAATTTTTAATTACATTATTGATATTTTGAATAACAATTACCTAGCCGCTTTCGGGTTTTCATTTAACTAGGTATCGCCAAATGGAGTGTGTAAAATTTTAAAAATTCCATTCGGAAGGTTAATTTAAGGGCTATCCGCTAAAATTCCAAAATCTCATTCAGACGGTTACTTTAAGGCCGTCCGTGTTGTCCAGCTTGCCATCCTCCGCATTGAGCATTTACACACGCGGAAGTAAAAAAAAGGTACACATATATACTTTAAGATATTTAGTTTAATTGATTTTAAAGCCTTAAAAAAGATTTAATATTGCGTGATTTTTTAACTCTTATGTGACAGATCAAGTTTTTAGCTTTTATTTCATCGGCAAAACTTTAAATTTAATTTTATCCTGATGATGTGTTCTTTTAATTACACTTTCTTTTAGTTTTGGCGTCGTCCAAATTTGGGCTATATTTTTTTTTATTAATTAACCCGATCTAACATACTCGAAAGATCTGCATACTTAGAAGCCTTGAATAAGCATACGATTTTTTATTTTATTTATTTCCTTACCCCTTTTTCTCTCCCCCTCCCGCTCTCTCCCTCCCTCCTCGCTTTCGTTCTTTCCCTCCCTCTTTCGGTCCCTGGATTCCCCTCTCTTCTATCCTGCCCCCTTCCCCTCCCATCTCCCTCCCATGCCCCTCTCTGCTCCTCCTCTCGACTCCTCCCACTCTCCCTCCTCTCGCCCTCCTCCCCATCTCTCATCGTTCTTTCTCCCTCCTCGCCTTCTATCTCTCCCCCTCATATCGCTTTCTTTATCTCTCATATTCCTTTCCTCCCTCTCTCACCCCCTCTCCTTCCTCCACCCACGCTTTCCTTCCTTCTCCCTCCTGCCGTCCTTCCTCTCTCACCCCTCTCTGCTCCTCCTCACCCTCCCAGTCCCTCCTACCACTCCACAATGACTCCCCTCTCTCTCTCTCTCTCTCTTTCCTCTACTCTTTTATGGCTCACTCTCTCTCCTCGCTTTTGATCTCCCCTCCTCTCTATCCTCTTTCATTATCTCCTCTTCCCCTCTCCTCAGCCTTTGCCTTCTATTCCTCTCTCTCTCCCTCACTTATTTTCCTCCCCTACTACCTCCGACTCACTTTTTCACCCTCTCGCTACCTGTCCTCTCTCTCCTCTTTCTTTCTATTGGTCCCTCTCCCCCATACCCATAGGCATTTCTTTCCCTCTAAACAAATGCCTATATTCTTCATATACATATAGGGAAATCGGGTGACTATTTTAAAAGCTTATGCCCCAACTTAGGCATGCTCATAAACGAATCCGACGCATGCTCTATTTCCACAATTTTCAATTTTTAAAAAAGTCAAAAAAGCGTTTTTTTAAATTCATTGGCGCGATGACTTTAAAATCATGGAGCAGCTACATTTAAAGGACTTTTTGACTCAAATTGTGGTATTATGCCTCCAACATAATTTCATGTCGTTATCTTATTTGACTTTTATTGTGGTATTATGCCTCCAAAATAATTTTTATGTATCGTTATCATATTTGGCTGTTTTTTAATTGAAAGTTTTGGACACAGGGATGGCACCGGCCTTGGACCGGAACAAACCCGGAACGCCTCAGCAAAATTGGGGTCTTTTCAGGCAAAATAAAAGTTCTTTTTTTCTCTGAGTAAAATATTGACATACCAGGAATTGCCTAAAGCAATTGAATAGTCAAGTAGCATTCTCCCATTTTGCCAGAAGCGACTTCAATTTGCCTGAGACTTTCCGGGTTTTATTCCAGACCCAGTCCGGTTTATCCCCGGTGACACGCGGAACGGGCCATTTCGGCGTAGCATTTCGGCGTGGCCAGTTCGGCGTGGGCGTTTCGGCGTGGGCCATTTCGGCTTGAGCCATTTCGGCGTGGGCCATTTCGGCGTGGAAAATTTAATTTTTTTAAAGCAAAATTTTGAAAAACTAGGCCTAGGTTAGGCTTAGGGATAACATTTCGGGATAGTTTTTTTCACAAAACTCATTTCTAGAGGACTTTGAGGCGCTGATCACGAATCTAACCTCCTTTTTGATCAGTTCCGAACCCCTAACCCCCAATTTGAATAAAAAGCCGACTTTTTTTAACGAAAATTTTTGTTTTCTGAACATATGTTTGCTTAATCCATAGCTTTTAGAGCACAGAATTCAAAATTACACGCAAAAAAGTTTTTATATTGTTTAAAAATGTTTTCTTTTAATTTTTCTGCTGTTAAACTATTTTTATGAATATTTGAATTTTCGACTTTTGGTTTGAATTTTGGTACGGGGTTCGAAATTGGGAAAAGTGGATGTCGTATTCGTGATCAGCGCCACAAAATATCTCTAGAAATGAGTTTTGGGAAAAAAAACTATCCCGAAATGTTATCCCTAAGCCTAACATAGGCCTAGTTTTTCAAAAATTCCAAAGTATGGATTTTTTAATTCCTCCTTTCTGTGTGGTACTCGCGTTTCTTGCCTCCCTTTTTTAAACTTATAAATAGTCTTAAATAATTCATTCATATCTTCTTTTCGCTAACTTGAACATTTGTTGTATAATTTCAGTCCGTCCGTTACCGTCGACGTTGTTCTGTCCAGCATTTGCACTTAACCCGCGCTGAACTTCTCACGCGACGAAGTACAAATTTGAATTGCGTTTAGGTTATAGTTTATTGCATTTGTAGAAAAATTCTCCTAACAAACCCAGCTAAATTCTCAAAGTTTGTCCCGGCCTTTCCATTTTTTAATCACGACCTTGGTCGAAAAGCTGGTTCCCGGCTTTTCCAGTCACAAAAAAGCTTAACCCAAAATGGCACAAAGTCGGTAAATCTCCCTTTCAAATATGACTTTTTGGGGTGCAGGTGCAATGTCAAATACATGAAGGCAGGCGATGTCGAAGGCGCTGCCGTTAAATTTTTTGAGAATTCGGATAAATTTGGGAGCTAGTTAATGCTGTGGATCCTGTCCAAAATCTTCTGTTAGTGATCAGAAAATAAATATTTTTGTACATAACCTTGTTTTTTGGTAATTTTTACTTAACTGTAGATATTTTCATATCAACCATGTCCCCTTTTTACAGTATTCTGCTGGTATTAACAAAATTTTACGAGGAAAAATGTTGACGGCACAAATTGGACTAATTTTTTACGTAATCGTATACACGTGCCAAACTCGTAAGTGAATTTGTTATTACCGTATTTCATCTAATTGCATACCCAGACCTAATTTCATTAGGTCAATTAGCATAATTTTTTCGTGTTCGGATTTGGTTAGGATCACTGCCGGAGATTATATGTGGTCGGGAATATATTCCGTGGTGCCGCTAGAGGTCGTAATATTGAATCTGTCTTAATATATTGTTGCCCTAAACTTTTAATAATCATTCAACCCTAAACTTTTAATAATCATTCAAATTTCAGCTCTTGATGACGTCGGAAAGTTCATTAAGGAGTTCGCATCAATCACGGACGCGTCCGCCGATGTGTTGGATCGTTTAAAAAGGGTCGGTAAAGGTGGATTCAGCCTTGTCAAATTTGCCGGCCCAATTGGACAAATTATCTACACAACAACTACGGTGGTACTTCAGGTAGTCGAATTCAATCATTCATTTTCGGCATCCGGGTTTCGCCTCTGGTTTAAAGTTGTAATTTCTGTTTTTGCCAAAACTTTGTGAGCTATTAATCTCATGAAATTTATTTTAACATTTCCTTCCGCATGCAATCGTCAACCTATCATGAGAAAAAGAATGAATTAATTTTTTCAACGTCCAAATTTTCGGTGTCCAAATTTCGGTTGTCCAAAACTCACGGGAGCCGTTTGGTGTTGGGCCGTTCCAAAGGGATGAGGCGGAGTGGGCAGAAATGGGACAATAAACTAGTTATTGAGTATATTTATACTTTATGGTTTGTCACAGACACAAACTTAATTTATGACATCGAGTCGATATCCGTGTTCTTGACCAGCCCAGTCATATTTGTAGTAGACACTCTTGTGCTTTGATAAAAAAAATTAAAAAATTTGTTGATATAAATGATATAATGAAAGAAAAATTCTATTACAGGAAGAATCTGACGAAATGAAAGCATTGAAAAATTTACACCACACAATTCACCAGCAATTTGATGAACTGTCTGAAAAAATGGAGTTTTTGATTGCACGGCAAGAATATTCGGACTCGATGAGAAATTACGGACAGGTTGGGAAATTAAAAAAAAGAAATACAATATTTATTAAGCAAACATAAAAATGTATTAAGAAATAAAATGGGTGAGGGTCTTTTGAGTCTGGCCGATTGAGTCTCCCTGCTGATAAATGACGATAGAAATAATGATAAAAAATTTTATTCAAGTGTTGAAAAAAATTAAAAAATGCAGAGCATTGGTATTTAAATTAATCTTAAATCATTGCGCTAAAAACCAGCGCACACTCGACTACTTTTGCGTTTTCACTGAAAAGTGCACCACTTAAATATCGGTTTTCCAAAATTCCAAAAAGCGTACCACTAGAAATCGCTTTTTGCTAAACTAAAATTCAGAAATTTTTGGAAATTTCTGACTTTTTTTATATTTAACAGAGTGAAAAAACTAGATTTCAATAATGTGAAGCGAAATGAATAAAATTAGTGATAGTTAGCCTAGTGAGGCAATAAGCTAGGCAAAAACTAGGCCTAACAATTATTAAGGCTTCTAAAGAATATTTAGGCTAAATAAACAAAGCTTTTATCATTTTTCAACATCGAAATCCATTTGACCCTTATATTGGAATGTTCTGATTTGCGACTAAATTTCTTATCTTCATTTAAGACTATACATCTCAACATTGAACACTTCGAAAACTTGATGTTACTTGCTCTTGAACTTCGCACCGAGAGATCGCGCCAAAACCTGATCAAACAGTGCCATTTTTCCGATACAAAAAAACTTTTAATGGTCGGTTACAGAACTGAACAAATTCGGACTAGCCCAAATTTAATGCGATGAATAGTTATTTCTTAATAATGCCTTTTATAGTAGGAAAATTTATATTCATAATAATAAAAAATTAGGTCCAAAAACATAGTCTCTGGTTATAATTGTCCCATTATAAACTTCTTCTTAATAATGGTTTATAAACATAGTTTCAAATGATCCCAAGTATGCACAAATCAACGAAATAAATTTTTTTAAGCTTGGGTTTTAAATTGGGTAAATTTGAACCGAATTCAATAAATTGGAATCATATTTTCAGTGGATCAATCAAAATGTCAACAAGAACTGCAGAGAGCCGGTCGAACAAGAAGCAAAAATTTACGTACGAGCTTATGCGCTTTTGGAAGACATTGACCAGTTCCTGACCAAGGAAAGCAACGGAAACTTCACTAAAACTAATGATTATTTACAGTGGAAAACTGGTGAAACTTTTTTTTTAAATTTTTTCGTTTTTATTTTAGTTTTCTGGTAAATATCTGTTATAGGTCCCAGACTCCAAATCACCTAAAACCACTTATAGGTTTTCTTAGGTGCTAAAAAGAATAGAACAATCAAAAAATTTTATTGCTCGACCTTTAAGCCGGTTTTTGAACCGGTTAAAAATCGTGAAAATGGGTAAGAAATGAGCATTAGCCAGCCCAAACACATTCAATTCCTGGCAAGTTTGCTTTCAATCGATAGCTCTACGAGACAACAAATCGATCTAGATCAGATTCAACTCGATCCGGTGCCATTATACACTGGCCAACTGAGTCCCAGTAAAAAATGGACATTTCAGTACCTGTACAGCGGGCGTGCTGGGCCCGGGTCCGTGATTTCAATAATTATCTCTTTATTTGAATTTATTTGGAGGCGATGGATCGAAGATAACAAAAAGGGCTGGGCGAGGAAGAAAAAATATGAATGAGAGAGGAATGCGAGGAAATGGGGGGATGGGACGGATTTAAATAGCAATTAAAAGGGGTCAGGTCAATGGTCAATGATCACTTTCTTTACATACCAATGATCAAAATAGCCGTCAAGGATGCTTAAGACAGAATTACACGCAAAAAGGAGCATGCGACGACGGAGCAAGTAGTGGGGCGCCCGAGCGAGCGGAGGGTTGCGAGCGCCTGGTTAATGTCGGGCCGAAGGTCCGACATCAGGCGCGAGCAACCCGGAGCGAGCGAGCGGCGCCCCACCTACTGGCCGCCGTAGTCGAGTGTGCGCTGGTTATTAGCGCAAATTTATCACTGGTTACTAGAATGCGTTTCTTGGTTTTTTCTGATGTTTTGATCTTTGGTACTGAAATGTCAATTTTCATTTTTTACCCATTTTTCACGACTTTAAACCGGTTTAAAAACGGGTTTAAGGGCGGAGCGACAAAATTTTTTTGATTGTCCTTTCATTTTTATCACCTAAAAAACCTAAAAACGTAGTTTTAGGTGATCTGAAGTCTGGGACTTATATTTTTCTAAGTGCATAAAAGAGACCACCCTGATCTATACCTTAATATATGTATACTTATTTCTTTTCAGAAACAATCGTCCGAATTACCGATTTGCCATACAAACTCGCAATTGCACACTTAGAAGACATCGAATCTGGTACTCTTTGTAGAACCTATATTGCATGCTTTAGTAAACCCAGCGTAATAATATTAAAAAATATGCGAAATAGCCTTCATTTCGCGCCAAATTGCATGGTTTTAGACCGATCTTTTAGATTTTTGGAATAATATAAAATCATTTTATGACCATTTTTACAATTTTATCGATTTTGCAACATTAACAATAGATATTTTTATAAATAATTAATTAATATTCTTTTTATTTAGCCTTTTTGGTAGCAAGGAGCAATTTGGCCTTTGCGACAAAATTTTTGTTCAATCGGGTTTTTGAAATCAACCGAAACGACAGAAGAGACGTCTATTTTGAGTAATTATTAAATCGCTGGTAACAATAAGATTTTCATAAATTTGGCGCATTTTTGATTTTCGGCACAAATAAATTTCTACAAAACAGACAAATTTCAGCAAAAACCAATTTAAAAAGCGATCTTTTTATATTGCCTTAATTTTTTTGTGCTGTAAGAGAATTTTTCATAAATACGGGAAACAAATAATTTGTTAGTGAAATCACAAAAATTTTTTTTAATTATCCCTTTTTTTAAAAGCATAAATCCACGAAATTTTTTGTGTTTATTTAGATGCTTTCTAAAAACTATTGCCACACGATTTACAAAAAAAAGGAAGCCGCTATTAGACCTAGCCAATATAATTCTTACGGACGCCGCCAGATTGGTAAAACAATTCAAATATTAAAACAGTGCTCGTCGAAAAATTCAGAATTACATAAATCACTTATGGTATTAGGATCAAAATTAGTACAGTTTCTAATTTCACCGACGCAAAAAACTCAAATCATTACATTTCTTAGAAAATCACACCCCTGTATTAAATTGTAAAATTTTCCCAAATAATTAGTTGGGTTTAATTTTTTACACAATTTCAAGGAATTGATTGGCATAATTTGCACCAGCTTTGAAGTCGATCAGCAATCTGAAGATCACAAAAAGGAGTTAGCAGTGCTTGAAGAAATTACTAAGGACATCGCCAATGGAATGTACAAATGGATCAACTCGGAACTTGTAAGTATAAAAGTTAAAATTCAAACTTTATCAATTCTACTTTCTATTATTTATTTTCATTTTTTCGCATCCGATTCGATGAAAATAATAGGGTTCATTTTTCATATTTTTTTGGCTGGTTTCCTATTCCAAAAAATCGGGCTATTAAAAAAGACAAAATTCGTAAACATTCAAAATAGTAAATATTCCAAAATCGTATATATTCCCAATAATATGCCCAAAAATTGCAAAAAAAGTATGAATGCAGAAAAAAACCAATGAATAAGATTTAGCATTTTGATTTTTGTAAGGGCACCGCTTGGCCGACCATAATTTTACAACATGCCTTCATATCGAGCGAAAAGGACATTCTCGAAGAATCTGATTATCTGCAAATGGCAAAACAAATTCAACACTCAGCAAATGAGCGCGGATTTGATCAGTATGTCTAACAATAAAAAAAGATTCGGCTGCAAAATGGGTTATTAATTTTCTTTGTCAATGGAAAAGCTCTCCTTTTATGCAATCCCTTTTGCATTCACTTATACACTTATTTGTTAAAATTAAAAAAAATCTTAGCACTCTTTAGATTTCTCCACCAGGCAGTGGTTGGCCCGTCTTGGCAACGTGAGGCGTTTTTCTTCGAACAGTGCTACGCAGATTCATGTGCCACGATTTTCGACAAACATGGAGTAAACGTCATCATCACGCGTTACAACGGCAAAGAGGCAAATGTATTTGAGCGCCTAAACAAGGCCCAGCTCTGGACAGCACGAAATCGCCAGATACTAGAATCGGAGTTCAGGTGATTAGTTGATGTTTGGTGGTGAATAAACAATTTAGTGTTCAAATTTAGTGAGATTGGCAGCAATTTGGTCATCCCCCCCCCTCTTTCAAAATAAAATAATTTTTTTTCTTCATTGAAAAGTTCGGGCAAGATAAATTTTTGACCATTCCACCCCCCCCCTCGTCCACACCTTCCCGGAAGGGTCTGAAGGAAAATTTTATAAGAATGAGCTACTGGTTAATTATATAATCACCGATTTTTTTGCCTCAGTGGTCTTTAATGGGGGGGATTCAAATGGAGGGGTGACATCTATTTTTCAATACTCCCTCTAGGTCAGAGATCGCATCGAAATTTCTTGAAATAAGAACATCAAAGGCCAAAAATAAGATTTCGAGGTCCAAAAAGAGGAATTGATCCAGCGGTGCTTTATGCACCGCCGGGAAAATTTTTTTGAATATCTTAGTGAATCTTGCTAAGATTTTGTGATAAATTCGCTTCAAAAAACCATTTTATTTTCAAAAATTACTATTCAAAACAGGAGTTTTCCCCTGAAATCCCAAAAATAAGAACAAAATAAGAACAAGGAGCTGAAATAAGAGCATTTCTTACATATAAGAACATTTAAAATTTGTAAGATTCGGACCCTCCAAATCAGAACATTTCTTACAAATAAGAACAAATGCGATCTCTGACTCTAGGTGTGTTTCTATCTTTTTGTTAGAATTCACAGAATAATATTATCTGCCTTGAGGAGGTCGTCGATTGGAGGGGGGGGGGGGGAGGAGGGGGGTTCACTCAAAAGGTGGCATCTGTTTTCAATATTCCTTTTGGCATGTTTCAGAAAGCAACTGAGTCTTCTAGGAGGATCTGCACCGCTACGTCATGTACTACGAGGTGTGAGCAAAGCAGTCAAGAGAGGCACATTGGTTGGACATGACACTTGGCGCACCTCGGTTCTAATTCATAACCGCAAGTGGTTAAAAAAGGTAAATAGTGGCACAAATTTTGATGGGGCAAATTTGGCGGGAGGGAGTGAATGCAAATAAGAGGTGGGACCGGATTTTTTGCAGACTCATGCTGGTATGCATGATTTAAAAACCATGTGTAATAGAATTAAATCAAATAATATGGCAAAGAATTCTTCTGATCAAAAAAATCTAATCAAATACCAACCATCACTTCACCAGATTTCCTCGAAATAACGCTAAAATTTTCCCGGCGGAGCTCGACTTTTTGAATTAATATTTTTAACAAAAAGTCGTATTTGCTCTTAAACCAATTTAAACAGGGGTAAAATAGGTAAATCCTATGCGCATTGGAGAATGGCAAGGGACCCATCGGTGCCGATGGGAAAATTTTGACATTTTTTGCGGATTTATTAAGCAATTGCAATAAAATAGCATTAAAAAAGTCCCGGTCCCGCCGGGACTGGAACAACCAAAACGGGACTTGAACCGAAAATAGGATTTGACCTGAAAAAACTGGGATTTCCGGCCCCGGTTCCCGAGGGGGGTGTCCTTGGCCAAACTCAAAAACCCGGCAAACCAGTGAAATACCCGGCAAAAATTTTCAAAAACCCGGCAAAAAACCCGGAAATTTTTTAAAGCCAATTGTTTACTGTAAAAAACGTCAAAAACAATTAAACAACATATTTATCACCGCTTTTCACCTGTTTAAGCAAATTTGGCTTTGAAAGAAAGTAATTTTGAGCATGAGACATGAAAATTTTGAATTGAATTTTATGAAATAAGTGAGTTCAAACTGTTTCAATTTTGGTGCATAAAAACCAAATTTTTGTATGTGGGAGTGTGCGGCGGTGCCGATAGGTGTCGACGGGAAAATTTTTGAAAAAATTAACTAAATTTGTTAATAGATTTTCGTCCAATTTCTTAGATTTTCGCGTCTTATTTTCAGCTGAGACATAATTTTTGGCGATGCCGATAGGCGCCGCCAGGAAAATTTTGGAAAAAAATAGTGACATTTTAAGTCAAATGTAGGCAAAAATTGAAAAATTTTGATAAATTTTAGCGAAATGTTTAATAAAATTCAAATAAATGAATGGAAAATAGGAAACCCGGCAAAAAACCAAAAACTGGGCAACTTCAAAAACCCGGCACGGACCCCAAAAACCCGGCAAATGCCGGGTTTCCCAGGTAAAAGGACATTCCTGGTCCCCGTTACACCCTAGATACCCAACTCATTTCAGCCCAATTCGTTTTTATTATCCCAACTCGTTTTTTAACCTATAAATGCCAATTTTCTCTTTTCAGATTTGTTCGAAAAACTAAACTTAGTTGCGTTACTAAATTAAGGTGGTAAAATAGCCTTTTTCGGCTCTGTGCAGTTAGGGCCGTCCCATAAAAATTTTGCATTTCCATATAAAAAATATCGGTTTATGTACAGTTTACAGGGTTCATTATCAGTTTAAGCGGCGCAAAAGTGCGAAATTTTCGGCGGACGAATTCCGGTTCGGGAATTTTTTTTGGGGGGGGGGGAATTTGTGCACGAATTTTTGAGCAAATTCCAAGAGGGGAGGGGGGTTGGGGTGTAATTCGGTGGCGCAATTTCGAATTCGCATTTCATGGGTTCCAAATCCGGCGGACGAATTTCGGTCGCAAATTTCGCAAATTACTGAGGCGATCATTTTTTTCGGATGCTGAGGCCGGCAGAGGTTGCGAGAATTCGGGGCATCTTTCTATAGATTTGAAACTAATTTGTCCAATTTTTCAGTCTTGTATTACGCCCGTTGGAATAAGTGGATCAACAGTTCGAGGAATGAATGCGTTCGACAACCGAACAACGGTCTTGGACGCGCCTCTTTTCACCAACGCCAACTGCTACCAGCTTCTTCTCTTCATTTGACATGTCGGAATTGAAGCCACAACAAACAATTACAATTTTTAAAGTAACAAATGAGCAAATTCTTGACAACCATTCCAAAAACATTTTACATTTTTGTCCTTTGTCAGAAGAGTTGTCCCATACAATTGGATCAAAACGTTTATTGCAAGAATCGCGAATAAAATATTGAATTGGCACCAAATAAATTTAAAAAAAAGAAAAAATTATTGGGTTTTAGTATTATTGTACATAGTGCCGCTGGGCTCTTTCCAGCCTAAATGTGGTAAAAACCCGACTCGTACTGGTCGAACTCGTACTACCCCGACTCGTACTATTTTACACAAGAGTGCAGACAGTGAGTGGTTAGACAGTCTATACTTATAACACAGGTCGCAGTACGAGTTGGGGTAGTACGAGTTTGACCAGTCCGAGTCGGGGTGCCACCCCTAAATCTTTGTCCGTAGCATCCATCGAGGGCGGGGGCTTTGTTTTCAGAACCTTGAGGTGGGACTCTATTAGAGGGGCTAGAAGATGCTTCTAACGGTGGGTGGTTCAATTAAAATTATTTTCTGTATGCAATGAAACATGATGCTGCCGGGGATCATTGTGTTAAAATACGACGATATGGCCAGGGGCACACGTCTCATGCGCCACATTCGACAAAACCATGGACACGCCCAACGGAAAAGTGCATGGAACACGAATGCCGTGGCGGACATACTGCGGAAGGAACTACCACTTTTGCGCCTACACATTTGCGCCTCAGACATTTTCGCCTCCACATTTGCGTGTTAATTTTCGTCCATTTTTTTGCACTAGCTTAATTAACTTTATCAAATTTTTATATTTTACGTTGACTTTTTTAAACGGGAAAATTAATCTAGTAATAATAACAAATAATATGAAAATCAAAAATAATTCATTCAATCCAGTGATCTATTCCTTTTGTTGTTAGACGAAACGAAATTGCATACAAATGATGAATGATTCTCTGTTCATCGCGCTGTTCTGGAATAAGTTGATCGAATAGCTCGACCAAAGTTTTAATTGCACGATCATTGTCTAAATATCGGCTACCTCCTCGTGGTTCAGTCTGGAAACAGAGTTAGGCTTTGACTTTTTTTAAATAAAAAAGTAAAAGTTAACTCTGGCTAAAGCAGTCAAAAAAAAAATTGGCGCAAATGTGTAGGCGCAAAAGTGGTAGTTCCGTTCCTGCAAGGCGCAAGTGTATTGGCGCAAATGTTTATTTGTAAAGAAAATGGACGAAAAATTAACAAATAAATGTCTGTGTGGCGCAAATGTGGAGGCGCAAAAGGGGACTCACCCTGCGGAACACGCCTTTCACAACGCGAAAGCCAAAAGCGACAAGAGCAGCGGGCAACAACAACAGCCAGCAGCAGTCCATGGCCTGCCTTATCAAGGGGGACATTTTTAAATTTTCATCCATGGGTTCCTCCCCGGACCTCGGGGGCTAAAGATGCTTTTCCCGCCGAGAAGCCCCTTCCCCCCCCCCCCCAAAAAATAAACCCTTAATACCCACCCTCACTAAAAAACTTTTTTTGCTAGCAAATAATCCTTCAGACCCTCTAACCCTGGTTACAGACTAATTGACCGTAATTCAGGTCGGGTGTGTAAAATTCCAAAATTCACAATTTTTCAAGAATTAAAAAAATATAAAACAATTTGTATTATAAATTTATAGCCAATTTTGTGCAAACATCTTTTTTTTTCTCAATTGTTTTTATTCACATTTGCTAAACAATGATGCTTATGCATGTACTAATTAATGCAAAGGCCTAAGCCACAAATTTGAATTCCAAATTAAAAAAAAACATTTAGTACTTAACAAAATTATTGTTATTAAACGGATTATTTATGAATAAATTAATTATTTTTTTTCGTCCGATTCTGTGAAAGCTAACGCCGTCTTTTTGTGATCACTGGTGGATTGACAAAATTACAATAATGTGGACAGTCATCAAAAAAAAATATAAATTCCGAGCAAGTCGGCGAACGAAAAAATGAGATTAATCATCATTTATTACACTGGAATATCAATCAAATACCGATTCTGTGCGTGATCGGGGGAGGGGCTGGGTTTATTATAGGATTTGAATTGGGATTTCTATGCTTATTATGCAATATATTGGTAAAAAATATAAAAGAAATTAGTTGTACTATTTATGTTTTTGGCATTGTAAAGTTTTTTTGCCCTTTTGTGGTTGCTTGAATAAATTAAAATTAAAATTTAAGGGTAACGCAAACTTTTGTGTTCTTTTGCTCCTTGCGGCATTCGCGGCAAGCAGCACATTCAAAGTTGGAAGTGGACACAACAACTGGTACCGGTTTACGGTCGGGGTCAACTCGGCGCGGGCCAACTTGGCGCGGCTGAATAAGCAAAAGCTAAACTGTAAACTTATTCAAAAATAAGATATAAAATAAAATTCATGAAAACTTGAGTTTTTCGCATTTGGAAATTTATATCTTTTTAAAAAATTATTTAATTACTTAACGAATGATACCAAATTTGTAGAATTTGGTTAACTAAGAAAAAAGTTATGTCCCAAAAACTTGGGCCGCGCCAAGTTGGCCCGCGCCGAGTTGACCCGTTCCGACCGGCTTAACCCTAAAATAGTTTATCAATTCAATTAGTAATTTTATTTTTTAATCAACAAAAAAAGATTGGGTAGAATGTGCAATTTGTTTTAGACTAATTAATTAATTTAATTGTAAAAATGAAACAGTCTAATGACATGAATTTAACGAAAAGCTATTACCTAAGAAGGCATTTAAAATTGACAAAAATTAAGTTAATGCGCTAAAATTTGGTGCCATTTTCTGGCGGCATTGGCTTTGGGCACGCGCATGGCAAACGGGACGGATTCGATCAACTGAACGGTCTCGGACACTGATTGCAATGGCCTTTGACCTCATCTATACCAAGACAACGATATTGGACAAGGACTCGATCAACGGAAACGCGGCAGCGGAATTTACCCTGCCCAATGGCACCGAATTGGTGAATGAACTAAAAGAATTAGATAGATTAGGCAATTACTTTAGATACTTCCCCAATTGACTAAATTGTGCAAAACTGAACAATCTTATTAGATCATGGATTAGAAAAATAATGGAAACGGCATAAAACTTTGAAAAGCATTGAAAATCGAAATTGAAAATTTAATTGCGCTAATATTTAATGCTATTTTCGTTACGGCCTTTGGCATCAAATCGACCGCACAGACGGAATGGCTTTGTGCACGAACACGGCAATTGGGGGATGGGAACAGGCACTGACACGGCAACGGCATTGGCACGACAATTGCTATGATACTGGCAAACGGAACGGCAATGGCACGTGTCCCCCACGGAAATGGGGCCAACGCGCAACAAACTTGGACTCAAATCGGCAGAATTTCGGTAAAAAATTAAAATATGCTTATAATTAAATGAACATAAATTATATTGAGCACCAATAAATAGTTTAAATTTGTCAATTTTTGATAATGATACTGAGATTTAAACCTAACAGAATACATAAAAAAATGCATTACTTCGAATTTGAGACGCATTTAAAATACATAAAAATGCCATCTTAATGAGTGCCGAGCAAATTTGTGGTGCTGTTTATTTTTTATTATCTTTCCAATTCGATTTTACAAATTTGGTATCATTAGGAAGCTATATCAATAGCCGTTACCATTTGAGAGTGGCTAAATCGCTTAGCTTCTGCCAGAAGCATTTTGCTTCCAAACACAGCGGGCTTTCGAATGATACCAAATTTGTGGAAATTGGTAAGGTATTAAACATTTATAATAGTCCTAAATCGGCACACTTCAAGATATGGCACTTTTTATGAAACAATTCAGTATGCCAAAGGACAATCCGTCTCGGATTACTGTGCCATGATTAGGGTTTACAATTATATGCACATGCATATTTTTTTCCTGGAATTGAATGGGCCTAAAACGCACGAAAAACATGTTTTTAGCTTGGTTTGAAGCTTCTAGGATGGATATCCATATGCATATTTTGCATATTTTTGCATATTTCGCGATTTATGTGCATATTTCGGCATTTTTACAATTTTTTAAAAATTAAACACCTGAAAAATCGATTTTTTCAATTTTTTAAAAATTGCACCCCTAAAATGTCGATTTTTCCAAAATTCTGAAAAATGCACCCCTAAAAAAGCATATTTTCCTAAATTTTGGAAAATGAATCCCTAAAACATCTCTTTTTTTTTGCCGAATAAAAATCAAAAATTTATTATAAATTTTAGGTTTATGTGCATATTTTTCATTTTTTATGTGCATATTTCGCGATTTTTGGTGCATATTTTATGCGCATATAATTGTAAACCCTAGCCATGATCATGTGATGAGGGTGCTTGCATTTTTTTTTTGAATTGAAATCTGAGCCCAAAATACAAGTGCTTTATCCAAAAAAAGCAATTACGCTATGAGTAGGGTTGAACGGGACCGGGGGCCTAATCTCGATTTTTGACCGGGACTAATGCCAAAATCCCGGTTTGCTCAGCCTTAAATCGCGCGGTGGGAGGGAGGAGTGGTTAATACCGAATTTCTCTTACCTTAGCTATTAACTTTTTGAAAAAGTTATGATTTACAATATTTCCTATGTAAAAAACGGGCTTTTGAATGGTAGCAAATTTTTAAAAATTGGCACTTTTGTACACTGCCGAATAATCTCAGAACAATTTTTAATATACATATTTTGTGCAATTAGGCACATGCTTCATGTGCAACAAAGGATGGCTGTTTGAAGCACAATGAAGAGCTTGTGCAAAAGCGGATTTACGCTCTGCCTCCGGTGATATGGGATTAACGAAAGCCTCCCGTTGCAAAGGCGGATTAAGCGTTAGTTCCATTTACGTCATTTTTTGAAAGAGGATTTTCGGATAGATAAAAAATTTGTTGCCAACAAACAACAACATTAAAAAAAAATTATATGCCTTTTTGACAATGCTTTTGGAAAGATTAAGCCGAGGGTGGACACGGATAATATGCCCGCGGATTATCCAGATACGGCACATGAACCTAAATCTCGGAAGATGGCATGGCATCAAGTTCAAATGCTGCATGAAAGTAACAAATTTATTTTGAAAATGTGATTTTAAAATTTTATTTCCAAAATTCAGGTGCCAACAACAAAACCGGTAGGAATTTGAG
>JAKKIK010001112.1:0-19167 GCA_024500135.1 Heterodera carotae | reverse complement strand
AATATTAAAATAATGAGTATTTAAATTTATTTAAATTAAAATGTCAATTAAAATAATTAAATTGACTTAATTAAATAATTTCTGGGACTGAAATTGGCTCGCCCTCGAAAATCCCCACACTGATACTTTTGTCACTTCGCCCACATTGATACTTTTGTCACTTCGTCTCACCACGGTATATCCCCACAAATCCGTTGCCGTTCGTTCGTTCGCTCGCCCATTCAGCCTCGGGTGCTGATTTGTGAATTGGCGTCATTTTCTCTGCTCCTTTCCCCCAGCATCAATCATTGTTCTATCTCCCACTCTTCTACTGATTAGCAAGTTGTTTTGTTTAGCCCCAAGGTGTTCGGCTATTCTGAACTCAGTTAGCATTCGACTTCATCAATGATCAAAACAATTACCAATGTTGTCTGGTGACTAAAGATCGGACCAACCAATATATTGATCAATTAATTGCTAGTTTTATTGATCCTTGATCGACCAATTAATTGGTCAGTAACAATAATTATCAGCGAGATTTTGTAAAAAATTGATCAACCAACGACACACCAATAATATTGGGTTTTTATTGGTCCAATTAATTAATATTATTTGTTCTAGTTGTTGTGACTTCTCTCGCCTCTCGTTTTTTTCGGGCGAGAGTGTGTCAATATTTGACGTGTTTTTGGGGTTCTCGCTTACCCTTATACATAATCCATACCATGCTTATTACATAATCCATACCATGTTTATTTTTGTTCATTGTTCACGCGAGGTTTTGTCCCATACATTTTCTGAATGACACAAATTTAAATAATATTTTAAAATCAAAAAATCATTGGCCTTTTTATGGTCTGCCTTGTCCGTTTTGTTTTTTTTTCCTAATTTTAGAGGAACCCCCAAAAAACGCCACAATCGCTCCGAAGACTTCGGTTCAAAAGTTCCCAGCCAATTCTGGACAAAACCAAACTTTATTAGAAGAACTGTTGTGCGAATGTTTTGCTGTGCCATCGACGGACATGGCGACATTTGAGGGCGGCCAAAAGGGGGCGACAGAGTTGGAAGAGGTGGGATGGGTGAGGGGGAGGGAGGGAGTGAGAGAGAATGCTGAAGGAGAGAGGAGGGGGAGGAGAGAGAAAATAGGTAGGGGAAGAAGAAACGGAGAGGGAGTGAGAGAGAATGCTGAAGGAGAGAGGACGGGGAGGGGGGAGAAAAGAGGCAGGGGAAGAGAGAGAGGGCGGGGTGGGGAAAGATTTAAAAAATTACAGTTGAGGTTAAGAAAAACAATTTGCCTTAGGGAAAACGACCACGTTTTTCTTTGGACCGCCTTGTGCCGCCCCAACTCGTCTCGTCGGACGACAATTCATCGCCTTCGGCGACGACGGTATCCGCTTCGTTTGCCCTCAAGCGTCATCCGTCAGTGGAAATCGCATGCCACGGCATCGTTCAGTTGATTGAAGAAGAGGCAACGGCAAAAGCGGCGGACGACCGTTTGACAGTCCGTTCATCGGACGCCGCCAGCGGTTCTTCCACCCCAACGACGGCTTCATCACTCGCGCCCCGTTTCGACTGCTTTTCCCAGACGGACTCGCCCCGGCAAAGAAACGGCATCAGTCTGCTTGAACGTCTAGTCAAATGCCATCCCGTCTGGTTCTTGCCTCATCTCGACCGGCACGCCGTTGCGCATCTTTTGACCG
Organism: Heterodera carotae; assembly: GCA_024500135.1. NCBI lineage: Eukaryota > Metazoa > Nematoda > Chromadorea > Rhabditida > Heteroderidae > Heterodera > Heterodera carotae. The sequence goes on along the minus strand of JAKKIK010001112.1, from coordinate 17,491 downwards.
GACAGCCCCCCGGGGTATATAATAAAGCAAATATTTTTATGGAAAACGAGGATTTTTGCAGGTTTTCATTGTTCGTGCGTCCAGTCGATGTGTTCGCTCTTCCGCCGCCGGCACTTCCGCCGATGGCGAGGCCCTTCCGACCGCGGCAAAGCGTCGCGTCGATGTGATGGCATTGAGCGTCCGTTTGCCGACGGCTGAAAATGCTTTGGACGCATGCGAAACCGTCGCCGAATTGGACCATTTTCTGGTCGAAGCCATCGGTTCGGGCACGTCGGTGCGCCTCGAAGGGTCGCCTTACACGTACAAACAAACAAAACACCAAAGGAAACAATTTGGCATTCATTTAAAGCTTCAACAGTCTGCCCCTTTTGCTGGAGCACTACTGCTTGGCGGGGGAGGGCGAATTGAAAGTGCGACTGACACTGCCGCGGACATTGGCATTTTGCCAAAGTATCCAAACACTGCAGGGCATTTCGCTGATGGGCCAAGGTGGAAGAGAAATTTTGAATAAATTTATTTAATATTCTGTTCGAATTATGTGAGCCGATGGAAAAGGACGACAAATTAATGAAATAATTAATCCGAAAAAAATAAAAATGGAAAGTCCGCCGCATTTATTCGCATTCTGTCGCTGACGGTCATTAAATTGACTGACTTTGTCATTTTGCTCTTCAAAATCTTCGATCGGAGGCAATTTGACCTTGCCCTTATTTATTTTCCCCTCGGGGTAAATTGCGGCGGAAGAGGAGACTCACTCCGCTTTTCATTTAAGCCCCGCGCAAGGGGACGGGAGCAGTCGACAAAATGCTCAAATGAACACTCACAAAAATAAAATGTTCAATTTTACTTGGTAAAAAAGGGAGGCTAAATGTTGGACCCGACGTGTGGGAATTGAACCCACGCCTGGCAAGCACCCAATCCGTCAAAAGTTCTTTAGCAACGCTTTTTTACCATGAGAGATGTACCATCAGAGGATTAATGGACTTTTACGCTTTTTTTATCGTTTATTTGGCATATTTCATAAATTGCTTTGCTATTTAAGCCGCCACAGTCAATAAAATGCAATTGAATGATTGGGTGGTGCCTTTTGCATATTGTCGTAAGCTTTTGCATGGATTCTGTGTCCTGTCTTGTTCTTCTCCCTTTCCTCCCCCCAAGGAATGAATGAATGACTTTGGCGGAATAAATTGGCCAATTAGCGCCAATCAATCAATCCAATCGCCCCATCATTTTTTTTCTTATTCCATCGTCCCCCCAGCAGATTAAATTTGCAAATAATTTGCTTCATCCAAATCCCAAATCCTTCCACAGATTTCTGGACGAGTGCCCTCTGTTCATCCTCCCACTCCGTCGTATCCGCTTCTTCCTCTCGCTGTCCAAATTCGGCTTCTTCTCAACCGCCCCCTCTCCTTCCGAAGCCCATTTCTACCGCCACTCCGCCAATGGTGCTGTACAATCCGATGACCACCTTCGGACAACAACAACAACAACAACAACAGCGTTCTCGAGCAGTTCATTCGCCGTCATCCGTCAAATCGTCCGCTTCATCCCCGCCACAATTATTCCATCCTTACCAGCACCACCACCAACAGCAGCATCATCATCAGCCATCGTCTGCTGTTCGTCCTGCTTCACCTCCTTCCCCGACGGCATCATCGTCCACCTTTCCGTACTGCTCCGCCTCCTCAGCTTCCATGGAACACTTTCCAACATGTCATCATCATTGTTGTTGCTGTTGTAGTCCATGCCCGTCCAATCATCATTACCATGGCCATGGTCAGGAGGCAACACTTATTACAATTCATAGGCTTATGGCTTTTATTGACAACAATTTACGCCATTTTCGTTCAGTGCCCTTGCGCAAAAGCCATTCAGTGCACGGACGCCCTTTAAATGTGCCTTCGTCGCGGGGAATGAATTGCGCTTGGCAAAACGATGGGCCTCCGTCGTCGCCTCGGAGTTTGCGCGAGGGGCGTGTTTTGGGAAACAGTGGCGGCTTCTTGCGCGGTTTGTTCTCTCCGTCGCCACAGCGGAGAAACAGTGGCAAAACATCGACAAATGGCAGACGGAAAACAGTCCGAAATGACTTCTACGGCACACTGTGGGAGGAGGAGCCCGAGCTCAATGGGTACGGAAGGCACAATTGGCTGATCAGAATTTCAAAAAGTTATGAATTATTGTTGCAATCGATTGATTGATTTAACAGTGATCGGTGCAGCAATCGCCCGCAGCGAGGAGCAAACGAAGAGCAGCAGAAAAGCGCAAAGTCCTTTTTTGCCCGACTAAAGGGATTCAAACGGACAAACTCAACTCTTTCAATTGGAGCGAACAGAGAAAACAGTGGCGGCAACAGTTGTGACGACAGCAATGGGACATTAGCTCGAAGTGAAGCGAAATGGGGGATATATGGCATAAATTTGAGGAGGGATATTTGGGATTTCAAATATTGAGAAGGATATAGGTGGTATTTCAAAGATATGGGGGGATATTTGGGTATTTCAAATATTGAGAAGGATATATGTGGGATTTCAAAGATTGGGAATATTTGGGTTTCAAAGATATGAGAAAATGATAGTTTTGGAATTATGGCTTATTCGGATGTTAACATTTTCATTCATTCGTCTGCTTTTCCCTTTCGGCATCTCAGTGAGTCCGGAAGTGTTGCGAGCGCGTCAGTTGGCCTTCCGACGGACCAACACGGACACGGGCGGCGGTGCCATTGCTTCGGCGTTGGTTCGTCTGAAGTCACTGAACGAAGGCACACAAAGGCCGACAACGACGGCGACAACGACAGGCAACAGCAACAACAAAAACAATGTCAGCAGCAGCAGTCATCCGCTTGCACGCGTATTGCCACAGCCACGGAAAGCACACGGCGGCAGCAGCAATGAGAAGGAGAAAGAACAGAACGACACAAATCCCCTGGAGGGAATGGGGGGACAAAATGAACGGCGGAGAACGCCCGCCGGGGACAAACAAAAGCAGCCAAAGTGGGCAAGCCAAAAAAAACACAATAAAAGCATGGAATATATTAAACCAATTAGTCATAAATACGGCATTGACAGAAAAACATAAGGTCATTCGTCTATTGTTTTCAATTTGTGGCGTTTTGTTTTCCTTTGATATTTCCGCAAAAATGTGTTAAAAAACATTCATAATGGGAATAATGGCTTTTCGGGGTCGTTAATTCTTTTTTTCTTTTCTTTTTTCTTTCTTCGCCGTGAGTTTATTAATCCGTTATAATAGTGAGAATTTAATATTTTTAGCATAGGTATTTGAAATAAAAACATTTTAAAAACTTAGCCAAACTTTTTTTCAGCCCTTTTCCCTTAGGTTCACCGCCTCATCGATAGAAAAGATTTGTTCCATTTCATCGCTTCACCGCCAAGGCGACACTTTGCTTATGGATAGAAGGAACAAAAGTGAAATGCCTCTTCGTCATCATCATCAGCAGAACAATATTTCGATGCCCATCAACCGTTTATTGCAACAAAAAGGAACAACAATTGACGCCCCACCAATTTTGGCCCACCATTTGCCAATCATTCCAAAGGGTCTGCGACAGAACAATTCAATAGACACTTTCGACCAAAATATTGCCGCCGATGAGAATTTGGGTGATGCTGCTGAACTGTGGAAAAAGGCAAATGACGAGCACAGAATCAGCACTAGCACAACGAACTCAAGCAGAACTTCAAAGACGGCAATTGCGGCGGTGAGGAAGCATTTTGATGACATGGAAATGCCACATTATTTGACATTTGCTGATTGGGAGGGTCAGCCATTGGGTTTTTGTTTTTAAGTGGTCCTTTTGGGTTCAGATTTTTTGCCTTAAAATGCTGAGGACGTTAAGGAAACACATTTTGATTGAAATATGCACATGAATTATGTGGGTCTTTTTCAATGAGTCCCATTTTTCTTTTAATTTGTGTCATAATTCCCCAAAAGAACACATGCGCGCCACCACTTAAGACGGAGTAATTAGAGCACTTTTCCGTCAACGTCATCTTATCCATTCAATAAAAGCATTGTGTTCATTGTTCATCATCATCTAATTCTCTTTCTTCCCTTTCCTTCCGTTTTCATGCTTTAAGTAAGGTATGCTTTTCATTCAGCTTCAGGTGCGTCCTCAGTTCAAACAAATGCAAATAAATGGCACGTCGACAAAACTTCGAAGGGCGCCCGATGTTCCGACAAAGTCGCACTCTTCCGATTACTCACTGCTGGGCGAATTATTTTCACAACGGAATAGTGATCATCGTAACAGTGGTGACTATGCAGTACATTCGAACACTGATGAAACAGCGAGACATGGATTAATAATTGGTGCGAAATGTTTTTAAGACAGCCTCCATTGTTTAATATGCTTCAACAGATGAGGAAGACTCACACAGTTTGGCTGGAACTGATTTCAATGAGCCGTGGGATTCGAATGCATGGGAAAATCTGATGGATTTGGCTCGTTTTGGCGATGGGAAGGTGGAGGAAAGTCCGCTGGTGTCAGAAATTGGTGATTTTGAACTGAATTTAAGGAGAGGCAAGTCAATTCCATTTTGCAGAGAATGATAGTTTGGAAATGATGGAGAAAGCAGCCAAAATGGTCAACTGTTCGCGTACTCACTTTCCTCACATTACGGCCGGAGCTCACCGTCGGAGTATGATGCGAGTCCATGGAACCAACTCGTTGATGGACATTTCTGGCATTGGGACTTCCAGCAACGCTCAACCTCAAAAGTCCAATGAAAGTGCCTGCGAATCCATCAGAACGAACGGTCTCAATTTTGCCCAAAGCACCAATAAACAACGGCGGCCTGTGCCCGCATGCTCGTCGTCCGTTAATGAACTCAGCAATCAACCGAACAAAAGCACCTCAATCTGTCCTTCGCTTGTTCCAGTCTTTTTGCCCTCTCGACTGCGTATTTTGGCCCATGAACATCCCGAAGAAGAGGACCCGGCAAAAGTCATTCAGCGCTACGTTGAAGCGTAAGTTAAAGGCGATGTCGAACTATTTCAGTCCGGCTAATTTTGATTTTAGCCTTTCCAAAGATGACCAAACTCTGTTCGAGGCCGCGTTAAACCAATTCATCGAATGCACTTTGCTTTCCAAGGAGAAAGACCCGTACGTGGTGGTTCGGAGAGTGCGTCAGTTCATCACCGGGTCAGTTGATTTGTTTTGTTGTTGTCGTAGAATAGTGGTAACATAAAAGTCACCTATTCAGGATGAAAAACTATTTGATGCGAATTGGTGAGGCCGACTTGCACCCGATCATTAAGCGGGAGAGAAGTCGACTGAACATCGACGAATTCCTCAACATCGATGCGATTCTCGAAGAAGTTCTCGTCAAGATTCTCTTATGTAAGATGGTACATTGACTTCAGTATCATGTCTATTCATCCTTTAACAATTTGTCTGACTTTGTTCTTTTTGGAATGTTTATTTTTTAGCGCGACTGAAAGCGCATTTGTACCGTCTGATGATTCTGGAGAGTACCGGCAACGGCGAGTTGAGAAGGCTTTCCGAGAACATTGCCCAAGTGCGTGTAATGAGTGCGGCTGAGTTGGGCTTTCCGAATGGCACTGAGCTGCCGGACCCTTCGCGAATGGAACAAATCAGCAGGCAATTGCGCAAAATGCAGAACCATTACTCGCCGTTGAAGAAGGTGCAGCTTCTGCTCCGCGTTCTGTCCATGGCCGTCCCTTTCGCTTCTCTGTCCTCCGCCAGCGAAAGTGACCATTCGTCCCGACAAAACAACAGCAGACAAATGAACGAACTCTCTCCTCAATGGCACACGCCAAAGGCAATAAAGAGCAGTAGTAGCAGCAGTTGTTACTATGCTTTGTCACCCGCACTTTCAACAATGTCGAGACAGAGGACCACTTCGGGAAGCAGTTCATGTGCCACTGCCGCCGCTCTGAAGCATCCACCGGCTGACGGTTGGTGTCACAATTTGACCAATGATATTTGTTGTGATTTCATTTCCCACTCAACGGCTTCAGAATTAATTCGATGGCTCGTCTTTTTGTTGGCCCGAACTTCGACGATCAATTGCGAGATTGAGGCGTGGTATATGTGGGAGCTTCTTCCACAACAGAGTTCGTCACGATGGATTCTTCCATTTTACTTTTTTCCATTTTAAGTTCTCAACACCGGCGATGCGTCATATTTTCTGTCCATTCTCTTTTCGGCAGTGCACGTACTGAAGCATCCGGAGAGTATTCGTCGGCTGAAGAATGTGGAGTTGGCCCACAATCAGTCCGGTGGCAATGGTGGTGTGCAATTGTACCCATTCGGTGACTTTATGGGCTCGCAGTCGGTTGGTTCGACTGATCATTCATTACACAGCCAATCAGAATTTGTTTGTTTCAGACTCTGCAAGACTCCGAAGACTCAGACCTCCTTTTACGCGTGGCAATTCCCAATGAACAGGAGGGCATCATTGAGGTAGTAAATACGGGACGCCGGAAAATTGCGTAAAATTCAATTCCCTGATAATCCGACACCCAGAAAACTTGACACACATTAGTATAATATGTTATCGTTTCAGTACCACTCATTTCCAATTTTGCCTAAAATGAATGTGGCAAAGCTCTGCCGTATGATTGCTCATCAGTTTTCAGTCACCAACCCTGAGGACTACCGTCTGTAAGCGAGTTTAACATAAATAATCTTTTTCTTCCTTCCAAAATATTAGGCCTGCCTTTTTGGGCATGAATTAGTGTGCACACTTTCAGTTATTTGATCTTCGATGAGTATGAGGCGCCTCTGGAGCCTACCGCAATTCCTCATTTGCTGCGCAATCAAATGAATGAGACGGCACGCCCGCACCTTTTCGTCTACAAACGATCGGACGCGAACATCTCGTGGCCGCGTCAAGCAATCGCCAATTTTTTCGGCGCCAATTCGACTGTTCTGATGAATCCTCCGCCAATGGTTATCACAAATGCGAGGGAACTGCGATGAAAGGGATCAAACCAAGTATTGATAGTACATTACAGACTCTTGTTTGCCACTTTTCGCATAACTCTCGTCCAGATCCGTTAATTAATTTGCCTTAATTCTCTTTGGATTTAGTTGTTCTACCATAATTGAGCACCATATTTTCCCTATGAAAAGCATTGATTGACATCCCACATTGTCCTTTTCATGTTGTTTTTTTTTGTCAATCAGATTCAGCAGAATTTTATGTTTTTGTTAAATACCCAGATCTTTGTTCGAATTGGTCTTTACTTTTAAGAGGGTGGAACCGGATTTAAATAATGAATTAAACAAATGCCTCCATAATAAACCAGAACAATGGCTTGAACCCTCGATGCTGGTTGACATCACATCAAAAATAATTATTTATCCGTCAAAAGCCCTCCACGAATTATTTTTTATGCCAAGTGAATACGTGTCCCGTTCCCCTCCCCCCTCCCTGGATACTTTGCCTGGGTGAAAGCTCGGTCGGCTGAAAGAAGCAAATTAGCCGACCGAAAGAAGTTTTACTCACTTCGGTGCACCCCTCTCCCCGCGCCAATCGTATAGACTTTTGGCCCTGGCGTACCCCATGGAAACTTGCGTAAGTTACTTAAACTGGCACTACAAAAAAACAAGTTTAAAGGTGGTTTTAAGTGAGTTCAAGTTCGGGGTATCGATGGTGCAGACAGAAAGTGAAGAATTTTCACAAGGATACAATTCTGCAGTTACCGATAATAAATTTTTGGTGTGATAAAATTGTTTAAAAAAATTGTACAGTTAATTACAAACATGAACGTATTGAACAGAAAACTTAGCAATGGGGGAGGAAGAATTTGTCTTTTTATGGAATCATCGGGATTTATTTAAGTTCTCGGGTTTGATATCCTTGAAGTTCCCGGCGGGATCCAGACCCAATCCGACCTCTAATGATTAAGCACAGGCTCAGAGATTGAATACGCCTCAATAAAAAGTGGTGACACTTCCTGATATATTTTTACATTCGAAGACAGGGACAAACAAAAAATATAGGAAAGAAAGCATTTTATTTCCAGACCCGTTATCACTCGTCATTAATAGTTTTCATAAAAAAGGTGAGAAGGTTTTTAGTGGCTGCGGCTGACAGTTGAGGCAATTCGCGGCCGAAAGGCGTCAATTCGTTATCTGTCTGTGAACTCCCATGCGTGGGATCGGTACGGCAGAATTCGATAAGTGAACGGAAGGTCGGGAAACGGTTACGAATGTAGTGTGCTCGATCGACACTGATCCCCGGGCAAACAGTCAATTGGCGGACCCAATAGTCGGAAACTGTCGCAGCGTGCGCTTTTTTGCACTCTTCTTGAAGGACATCGAAGGAAGGGCCCGTGACCTGAAAAATAATCATAACGAATATAAACCAACCTTTTAAAGCATTTGGATTAGTCCCCTTCCCGAAGACCCAAGTACCCCCCCCCCAAACCCCGACCAAATATTCCTTCACAAAAAGATAGGAATGGCACCCCAATATTGAGATTTCCCCAGCCAAATGTATCCCTGCCCCACCCTCCCCAAGCCGAATATTTGATAACCTCTTGCTTAGAACAACGCTCCTTCAGCCATCGCGTCAAATGTTGGAGGAATTTGGCGGTTCCCTGCACATTTGGGGTTCGATGGACGAGGAATCCGCTCTCAACACCACTGGACACCATCGCCTGCTCCAACGAGCGGTCGTTGGCAGTCGTTCCGCCCTCCAACACAAAAATCACATTTTGAAGCCCGCACTTGCGCAGCCTTTGTTTTTGCTCCAAATAACGTGTTTCTTTGATACTTCTCTTAAAACAATGACGCAATTTTACATCTCTTCAAAAGGTTTTGTCTAAGACCTTAAGGTCGTCGAGCGTTTTCCTCTCCACCACATAATCCATCACTAATTCCTGCCGTTTACCCTCCCAATTTGTCCACTGTAACACCCAAAGATAATCTCCGACCTGAAAATTAAGAAATGCTAAACACCAAAGAGTCAAAGGCACCGAAAGCGGCCGACTCTCAAAAGGAACATCCATTGTTGCCAAATGCTCGCCAATTCCTTTGGACTTTCGTTGAGTTCGCGCCCCGGCGATGTGTTCGCGATTATCTGTGATGAGCAGTAGATGACTTGCGGCAAATTGTTCGACCGAATGGGTCAGCAGCGTGGGTTTGAAAGTGGGTGAGGGCGGAGGGGCGACATGGACAATGTCCGGCTCATTTTGTGGACAAAAAGAAGCGCAAGAAGGACTCAGAGGGTCAGGTTGGACAGAAGTTGAGGGAGATACAGTAGCGATTGTTTGACGCTTCTGAATTTTTAAATTAAAAGGATCAGAAGTGATTTTGTTAGCGGAAACCTCAAATTCGAAGGAAATGGCAGGTTGAGAAACGGAAACATTCAGCAGGTGGTCATAGTCCGCTAATTCCATGGCATCCTCAATAACGACACACTCTTCGGAGTTCGACCGTACTAACGGAGCTTAAAAAGTTTTGAATTTTGAATATTATTCTTATTTAGCTTCCTTTTTTTTTAATAATTTTTTATACACACCAACTAACGTATGTAGAATAAAGGCAACTTTATTGCAAAATGCAACGCACCCCCAAAAGTTTGCTTAAGTTTCCCGTCCGATTGTTGCTGCCCATTTGTTCCAATTTTGCTTTGCGTTGCTCGTTGCCGTTTTGCGCCAACAAAGGGAAGTCGTCCGCCATTTTCAGTTGACGACTGCTCGGCAAAGGCAAATGCCTCGCCGTTTTTCAGCGATTTTATTTGGCCAACAGTGGGGGATTCGGTGCAAAAGTGCGCATCACATGCGAATTTCCATGCCGCAGATAATCGAGTCGCAATGTCCACTCCAATCCCTGATTATAGAAGTGGCTGATTAATGAGATACAAACAATAACAATAAAAAAGGAATGACTACATACATATTTCTCTGACGCAAAAATTAACATTAATCTCGACTCACCTCGGATTTTTCTCAAGTCTGTGAAACCATTGACATCGAGCGGAAACAATTTGAGATTGCACAAAGCTTTGCGAAGAACAAATGCATGATTTTTATTACCGGCGTCCTTTAACACACTGTCCCTCCATTCGGTGAGTGTCCTCTCGTAAAACAACTTCTCGGCAAATTCAAGTCGAATTTTGGCTCTTTTAGGCTTCCCCACCATTAAATACCAAGGTTAGTTGTAGATTGAATCTGCTGTAAACTTCAGGATGTTTATTGCGGTTTGTGGTGCACGTGGTAATAAAGTTGGTCCCCCATACTTTACAAAAATTGGTCTCCATTCCGATGACCCTTAAATGATTTTGTGCCGATTCCCGAAATTTTATTATCGATCTCTGGATGAATACAGGGTTTCGAATACAGCAAATGATGTCAGATTCAAATTAAGCGACTCAAAACCCCTGAAAATGCATTTCTTCTTTAAACTAAAATCGACGAAAAGCGTTGATAAAACAAATATTTTACTCGACAGCTTAACGGAAAATGACTAAAGCGACGGCACGTACTTTATCCAGATACTTTAAATTTCAACGAGCATGATTTGGGATACATTAAATAGCTAAAGCCTATATTTCGGAGATTCGGTGATCAGAGTAGTAACTAATTAATTTACGGTTCATATCTACCATCACATTCGCTCTTCCTCAGGCCTTCTTCTCGAGCTCGATCAAGTGCTTAATCCCGTCGTACATTTGCTTCACCGCTAAAATAAATGAAGACACTAACAAGCACATACTTTATATTCCGTAAATTTTTACCTTCGAACTCCGTAAGACCAAGACGTGCTTTGTTGCTGATATCGTAGACACCGCCAACACTAAAAAACGAAACTAAAGACAACAGAAAAACATATATAACAACCTGTCGGAATGCTCCCCATGAATTCCACGGATCTGCAGCTTGAGCCCATCACAAATAGTTTTGAAGTCGGGCTTCGCACTGATTTTGGGCAGTCGAATGTGCACACTCGCACGGACAGTCGTTCCCAGATTGGTGGGGCAGAAAGTCAGCCAGCCAAGACGGTCATCACGCGAAAACGGAACTTTCGTTTCGATGGCTTTGACTCCTTTGATGAGACGCTCGAGCACCTGCCCAACATTTCCACCGTTTTGCATCGAAATGATGCGAAGATGCTTAACACAAACAGTAGAGTTGAGCAATTTAAAATGCTATGCAAGAGAAACTTAAACTTACGTCCTCCTCGTTGACCCAGACCAAGAAAGTTTTTTTGTCGTTGTGGAAAATTCCGCGTCCAGTTGGCCAATAACGGCAAGCATTCGCTTCCTGGAGAAAGCGATCTCCCTCCTTGAAGAGAAAGTGGTCGGCAATCAACTGAAAAGAACAAATCATTCCATTAAGTTACTAGCCTGTTTCGACCTGCTTCTGGACTTCCTTAGTCATCCCCTCAAGCGGATAATACGTCCCACTCAACTCAGGATCTAAAAAGTAGTAATGTGTGGAGAGGCAAGAAAACTCTCTTTTACCGCCTTTCAACTGCTCGAAGACCGATTTGACTTTTGCTTCCATTTCGATGTAGTTCTCTTTGGTCAAACACGGGTTAAATGGATAACCCTAAAAATGTTTGTGTATACAAATTACTTAATTCGAAATTACCTGAAGAGAACGGCCGCAGCGAATGCGAGTCGAGTTGATGAACTTTCCTTCGGGGTCCAAGTCAGTCAGCAGCTGCGCTTTGCCCTCACCAAGGTCAGTTGCCGGCTGCTTGCTGCTCGGCCCAAACCCACCGTGGTAATCGTTGATGATCGGATCAAACAACGGCTTGAACAAAGTGTAGGCCTCGGCTAAATGTTAAAATAATGCAAAACTTTCCAAGTATTAACTGACCATCAGGAGCATATACTCCAACTCCACTGTCCAAGTTGGCAACTCCCGACTGAATGACATCCAAGAAGGTCGCTCCGAGTTTGGTGCGCTTGTCCTTGCAAGCGTCGACGACCTCTTTTCCAAGATACTTCTTCAGCAGTGACTTGCAGTCAGACGCCTCCTTAAGCTTCCAAATTCAAAACTCAACAAAAAGCTTGCACTGACCTGAAGTTTCTTATAGCCCGCTTCAATTTTGTCGATCACTTCCTTTGGAACAGCCATTCTTTGGAATAAATGAATACGATGAATATGTCTGTATATCTAAATAATAAAAAGGAAGAATGAAAGGGACGGGTTTAGTAAAACATGCTTCCTGGTTATACTAATTTAGCAGTAGTGAAAGCTATGGCAAAGGAGTTTAAAATATACAGTACTCATTGAATACAATACTGGTTATTGATTAATTCGCAAAATTTACTCGCACTGGACTCGCCAAAACTCTGAGCGATATTTTTAGATGGGAGGCGTAAAAATGGGATGCTTGAAATTTTTGGTTTAACTTTAAAGCCAAAGGATACGCAAAGTCCGTAATATCTAACATTAAGCTTATTCAACATATGTCGCCGCATAGCAAATCGGTTAGGATTACAAATTGCAGACGATGGAAAGAGAAAGAAAGTGACTCTGAGATTGTTTTGATAAAAATGAGTAGTACACTTTAGCTTGTGGTAAAGCTGTGAAGAGAAGAGGAGAAGAAAGGTTGAACTTATCGAGGAAGAGGAAAAAGTTTGTGTTTGTATTGATCATCTCTCAACTAGCAAAAAAGCTTTGACTCTTATTTGCAGGTGAGTCAACCTTAACTTAACTAAGAGGAAGAAATACAAGAAATAGAGGCGAAGACAGAAAGGGGACAGCGGTGAATGAATGTCATCGGCTCAGCCATCCAACATCAATGGAAGCGGAAAGAGAAAGAAAGAAAATGAGATTTTGAAAAGAAACGAGGGGAGGAGATGAAGCTGCTCAAAAGTGCAAATGAACAAGAGGAGATAATGAATGAATGAGGATGAACAGATAAATAATAGGGGATGAAAAATATTAAAAAAAAATTAACAGAAATGCGAAAACAATGTTAAAATAATTGCAATGTGAGGAATGTGAGAAATGTTCGGTCCTTTTAACTGAATGTTTTGATGTTTGTTTTTTAGTCTCATCAAATCCGCACCTTTTTTTGAAATAATGTATTCGTTCCAATGTTTTTTAGTCATTTTTATTTTTCTGATTACGAATCTTCATGGTATCCATAATTTCGACATTCCTACGCATTGGTTGCCTTTTTTCCCCATTTGTGGCTGGTCGTTCGTTCGGACGACACCCAACTCGTTTTTGAACTCTTTTTGTTCTTCCGTATTCTACCTAAAATACCAAGTTTCGCAGATTTTTTCGTGAAAATAAGTTAATTCTGCTGTATTTGCTTTTTTTGCAGGTCTGATTTGCTGTTTTCTTCCAAAAACACACGAAAGTTACAATTTTTTAAATTAAAAACTAGTTGGGATTATAAAAACGAGTACGGGCTTTTGCATAATATTTTTCCACAAATAATGAAAATGTACTTATGTAGACTTTCTGGGTTTTCGCGAAAAAATCTGCGAAGCTTGGTATTTTAGGTAGAAACCGTGGGTTAATTAAAAACGAGTCGGGTCACAAACGAGTTGGCCGAACAAGTTGTGGTGTTTTTCGACCGAATTTTGCCTTTTCCCTTAAAAAGTCTATGTGATATTCAACTCGCACTCCCCTCCAAAATCGTATCAGCAGAAGTGCAAAAACATGCGAAAAAGCGAAGATCGATCGAAGGTCGCTGAACACGAATTTCACATCTATTTTACTAATGCGAAATATAGATTCCGGATCATGAACACTTGTCAGCGACTCCCTAAGAAACTAATTTTTTGTTAAGCTATAATTTTTATTTGTCAATAATGAACCCCGTCAGAATACTAAAGCCAAATGCCCAGCAGGAACGTGGAGAAACTGCCAGACTTTCTTCATTCGTTGGCGCATGCGCAATTGGTGACTTAGTCAAAACGACTTTGGGGCCAAAAGGGATGGTAATGCAAAGAACTCATAAACATTTTAATGTTTGACCGTTCAGGACAAAATTCTCATCAGCGGTTCGGGAGAACACCAAAATGTGCAAGTGACAAACGATGGTGCGACAATTCTCAAATCGATTGGTGTTGATAATCCGGCGGCCAAACTACTTGTCGGTTCGTCTACATTTATATTCTACGGATTTAGTTGCAAATGATTCCTTGGAAGCCCATTGGGCAATGAGCAAACATATGACATTCAGATTAATTTAATCAACTTGCATAAAATAAAAAATAGGTAGTCAATTAACAATAACAATGTCTGAGAGACTGTTTTCTAACTTTGTTTTATGATGCTGAGCTGGTAGTTCGGTTTAGAATGCCTTTGTCGAAATTGCAACTTATCCTTTATTTCAGACATTTCTCTGACGCAGGACAAAGCAGTGGGCGACGGAACTACGTCGGTGACTGTTTTTGCGGCTGAACTGCTTCGAGAGGCCGAAGTTATGATCGGACAGCGAATCCATCCGCAAATCATTGTCTCTGGCTATCGAAAGGCTCTTCGAGTCGCGAAGGATGCACTTGAAAGTGTTGCACAGGCATCGGGGTAAATTGGGTGCCAAGGAATGGGTTAATCTTGATAAGTGAAATGACTTTACTTTTGTTTTGGTACTAAATTGTTTTCAGAGAACATCTGCGCGAAGATTTGCTGAAAATTGCGAAGACTTCACTTGGTTCGAAGATTCTTTCTCAACATTCCGAGCATTTTTCGAAATTGGCGGTTGATGCCGTTCTTCGTCTTGGCCCCAACGGCGCTTTGGACTCCATTCAAGTGATTAAGAAATTGGGTGGTTCGATGGCGGATTCTTACCTCGACGAGGGCTTTTTGCTGGAGAAGAAGCCCGGCATGTACCAACCGCAACGTATCGAAGATGCCAAAATACTTATCGCCAACTCGCCGATGGACCAAGACAAGGTGACCAATTTGCAATATCATTGTACGTCTCTCGTTTTCACTCTTTGTTTAGATAAAAGTGTTTGGGAGCAGAATTCGCGTGGATTCGGTCGCAAAGGTCGCCGAATTGGAGCAGGCGGAGAAGGACAAAATGAAGCAAAAAGTGGATAAGATTTGTGACCACGGCATCAATGTGTTCATCAATCGGCAACTCATTTACAATTACCCCGAACAACTGTTCGCGGACCGTAAAGTGATGGCAATTGAACATGCCGACTTTGAAGGAATCGAACGATTGGCTCTCGTATTGGGTAACTTCAATTTCCATCTACTTGGTTCATATCAATAGCATTTGCGTGTCATGTCAGTCAAAATATGGCGTGTCCACTGTACAATAATTCACACTTAGTTTGAGTCGCTTATTTAGCCAATATTTGAACCAAACGATGCAGTGAAAGATTTTTTAGTATTCTTTTATTGACAGGCGGTGAGATCGTTTCGACGTTTGACACTCCGTCGGAAGTAAAATTGGGCAGTTGCAAGCTCATTGAGGAGGTCACTATTGGCGAAGACACTTTGCTTCGCTTTTCCGGCGTTCCTCTTGGTAATGTGCACATTATTCTTGATAATGAATTGATTGCAGTTGGTGTCGTTTTTTTCACAAATTAAGGCAATGCCTGTTCCGTTGTCCTGCGCGGATCGACCCAGCAAATTATCGACGAGGCGGAACGTTCTCTGCACGACGCACTCTGTGTGCTGAGCACCCATGTGAAGGACCAACGCGCGGTGCCCGGGGCCGGCGCCTCGGAAATGCTTATGGCAATGGCAGCGATGGCCGAAAGCCAAAAGGTGCGCAGACACGGGCCAACTCACAAGCATTGCTTTTGACAACATTCGCTTAAGGTAGCAGGCAAGGAGTCCATAGCAATGGAAGCATTTGCACGGGCGCTGATCAAATTGCCCACAATCATATGCGACAACGCTGGATTGGACAGTGCCGAAATCATTTCGCATGTGCGAGCTGAACACAGCAAGGGAAGGCGACAATTTGGCATCGGTGATAACAATAAAGAAAAAACAAACCTTAACAACAACCAACAAACATATTCACATAAACAGACGTTGAGAATGGCCGAATGGCGGACGTTTTTGAGTTGGGCGTTTTGGAATCGTACGGCGTTAAGTTGGGCATGCTGTGCAGTGGAGCTGAAGCGGCTGAGCAGGTTTGTGCATCCATCGCCTGGCAAGTCGTCATGTTTTTTGTGAACTTGTAGCTTCTCCGCGTCGATTGCATCATCAAATGCGCACCACGCCCTCGCACGAAGGACCGTCGTCCGTGCTGAGCAAACAGAGCCAGCGAAAGGAATTTACAAATTGTTGAACAGTCGCTGAGGACAAACAATAATGAACTTCAGTTGATGATTTTTTTAATTTGTTGTTGTTTTCGTCATGTTGAGAACCCAATCCGAGCCATCCATTCGTTCTTTTGACGCCCATCCCTTTAATCTCATCCAATTTATTGCTATTAAAATGAATGAATGCTTTTGTGAAGAATTTTCGCTTGAAGGCCTTTTACGAATGGACTACTTACTCACTTTTATGTTAGCCGTTTTGTTAATTTGCGCCATTCAGCTTTAATTTGGAATTTCAGTCAATCGGCCGCCCTTTCGACGCCTTTCAGCAATGTAACGTTTGTGTAGCACATTTTTGTTTTGCTCAGAATGGTGATGAGTTCCCTTTCAGGGCCAGTCTTCTCATGCGACTTCCTATCCTCGCTGCGGTTTTGCTGCTCTCTATGTATCTCCTCGTGCCAGTTTTATTTGTGCTCTTTCCCGTCCGCATGCAGCACATTTTCTTCCTCCACTTCGGTTTTTGTTTTTCAAAATTGTCCATTTTTTTTTTGCCATTTTCAGTTCGTCTGCCGTACGTCGATTATCACAATTTGGCAATTCATGGCGTTCGTTCTCGCGGGCGCAATTTTTATTTGCGTGAGCGGGACATGAAAACGAAGAAAAGTACGGAAAAGATTGCCCAAAATGATCCGACCATCGGAGTTTGGCATGTTTTGCCCGCTTCTCTTTCCGCTGAGAAAGGCGCGCTGATGAGCGATGCTGAAATGGAGCGATCGTTGAACGAAGGACCCAACGCGGTGTTCATTTATCTGCACGGAAATTCGTTTGATCGGACGACCCTTCACCGTTGCGAGTTGTACAACATTCTTTCCGCCATGGATTTCCATGTTCTCGCTGTAGACTACAGAGGTGAGTGAATTGATGTTCATAACGGCGACCAAATGCCTTTGGGTAGTGAAATACAAACGGATTTGCTTATAAAATAATGGGAAGAAAGGTCACTTTTCAAGGCTACGGCGATTCGACCGGACACCCGGATGAGAACGGAGTGAACGCAGATGCACTTGCCATCTACGATTATGCCAAGGAAAAGGCGCCGTCGAAGGACATTTACGTGTGGGGGCATTCCATGGTAATTAAATTATGCCGTGTTTAATCGGAACAGCTCGTTTCCCCCAGCCGTTTCCCCCCCCCCCCCCCCCCCCCCCCCCCCCGCCGCCCCCCCCCCCGTCCCCCCCCCCCCCCCCCCCCCCACCCGCCCCCCCTCCCCCCCCCCCCCCCCCCCCCCCCTCCCCCCCCGCACT
>JAKKIK010001111.1:0-19174 GCA_024500135.1 Heterodera carotae | reverse complement strand
AAGCAATTTGCCCTCTGCCGAGTGCCCAATTCGCCTGCCAGCCCCTCCCCCCTTTGCCAACCAACACCGAGCGGAAAATTCCGCAAATATCGTGCTTCGCTCGAAGGGAGGCGCGATAAAAATTCAAAATTTCTAAAAAAATTTACAACGTGCCAATGTATTTAATTTGCAATTGTGCTGGCGAAATGAATAAAGAATGAGACTTAAATGGGATTTTTTTGCGTAAATACACTTGGTTTTTCCAATTTTAAAAAACTATTTTCGCAACTATTTTGGCCTTTTTCGGGGTTTTAGCAACTATTTTGCACTTTTTTGACAACTATTTTAGTAACTATTTTGGAGTTTTTAGCAACTATTAATCCCAGCTCTAGTGATAATGAATGGATTTATTATACCCAGAAAGTCAATGCAAATAAATGGAATTTTTACGAAACCAATCCTCAATGGCCTAAGTTGACACTTTATTGACATTTCAGTCTTTATTTATGTTTTGTAAAATCTGTTATTATATTATGATTTAATTTATATGTTGTTTACACATATATGTACATATTGACTAGGGTACGACAAAACGACTTTTTTTTGGCGTTATGTTTCTTCAATCTCATAAAATGGCGATCAAATGTTCGCGCCCAAACGGCCTGGACTGAAAATTTGTGTGAGGACTCAGATGACAGTAATTTTTTTGTCAGTCGTTTCTACCCAAAAGTCGTTGAAAACGTCGTTGGCGTTATGCACATCGTTTATATTAGTAAAACGATGTTACATCGTTTATTTACGCCAAACGACGAAAACATCGTTTTGCCGTACCCTAATATTGACTCTATTTCACCACAACAAGTGTACAAATTAGAGATGGGAAAAACAATAATGAATAAAAAAAACTAATTAATTGAACGATAAAATGATCAATTAATTGATCAATAATTGGTTAATGAATTCGAAGAAATGTTGATAAATTTCAATACCGACAAAATGATCAATTAATTGGTTGATCCGGTTTTCAGATTTCTAGTACAAAAATCCTTGTGGTTTGTCCGCAAATTTAAATAAATAAATAAAACATCCCTAATGATGGGAAGGGATTTCGAAAAAAAAAGATAAATATATTAAAGACACATATAATCCATTTAATAATTTACCAATCGCCGAAATAATTTGCCGGAAAAATTTGCGCGCCTCTTTGGCCATCAGGCGACCCTTTTTGACCAAATAATCAAACAATTCGCCTGAAATAATTTTGCGCATAAATGTTTTATTATTGATATTTTTAACCTCCGGAGACATGTTCCAACAATAAATAGAGGTATTTTTTGTTTTCGTACACATCGAACACTAAATTATATAAATTGAATAATATATTGAAAAAAATCCAACATTTTTTACATTATATGTACATATAATAAACAGGTTGCTTGCTGCCCGACCCCGAACGCTCGACCATCCCTCGACTTTTTAAGACTCTCCCCTACCCGGTTGAAATTTTAACCCGACACTGCTCTGGGACGAAACAGAATAGTGGATCTGAATAAACCGTATGCCGGAACTATTTCGGCCAGAATCAGGGATTCAGGTCTTTCTTGAGAAAAGTCTGGTCTTGTATTTAGTCGTTTGGAAATTTTAGGCATTTTATTGAAAACTTTTGCTATAATTTTAAGGAAAAAAAAAAATGCAAAAAGAGCCAGAAATCTTTCAACAATTTTTTTTAAGATTATTAATATAAATCTTCACATTGCAAAATGTGCGGATGCTCAATCAGTTTCATTATTGCAATTTCCCGTTCAACCTTAAGGAAAAAAAATAGAAAAAATACTTTTTTTTTTCATCTTTTTACCTTTTGAAGCACCGATTCATTAAGTTTTTCCTAAAATCAACAAATTAAAAATTAATATTTAAGAAACAAAGAGAATTTTTAATTGCTTCTTACTTTGTTCACAATTTTGACTGCAACCTTTTTCCCAGTAATACAATGTGTACCCGTTTTTACCAAGCCTAAATTTAATATTCCAATTAGGCATGGTATTTAAATTTGTTTTTTAAAAATACACAGTCACATTTAGACACCTGTTTGCCCTTTTCCAAGTGTCTTTTCGAGTTTGTACGCTCCGACCCATTGAATTTGCGACAATATTGATGATGCTTAAATTAACAAACTATTAAAATTGTAACAAAATATTACTAGCCAACTGTTAATCTTTTTATTCCGGTCAAAAACAAATCCGGATAATATCCCCTAATACATAATAGGTCACGGATTTCCCCGGCGGAAGCTATGACATTTTGTAAATACATATGTAGGTATGTATTACAAATAAAATTGTGATCCGGTCAAAAAGAAACCCACGAAAATACGTTACGGATTTTTCCGGCGGAGGCTCAAAAGAAAATGTAATCCAGTCAAAAAGCCGGATAATATCCCTGAGACACAAATATGTCACGGATTTCCCCGGCGGAGCTTAAAAAAAATTGTGATCCGGTCTAAAAGCCGGATAATATCCCTGAGACACTGTCACGGATTTCCCCGGTGGAGCTTAAAAAAAATTGTAATCCGGTTTAAAAGCCGGATAATATCCCTGAGACACAAATATGTCACGGATTTCTCCGGCGGAAAGCTATGACATTTTGTCATATAATAATTCATATACAAAGAAAAATGCGTTACCAATTGTTGTCGCATTTGTTGTCGTTGTCACACTTGCTGCTGTTGCTGCTGGTGGTGCACACTTTTGCTGTGTGGACTTCGTGGTGGTTGTGACACTTGGTACGGGCACCGAAGAATTGCCGCCACCGCTGCCACTCATTGCTTCACTCAATTCTTGGTTAACCGTCTTCAGTTTGTCATTGAACTCTTCTGTTTGGGAATTTACAAAAATAGCAGTGCATTATTACATACATTCATAAACATTGTCAATGTGCCCAAATCGGTAAAAGACTTTGGCGCCCAATTTTCAGCACACTTTTTTACAAAATGATTTTGAAATAATAATATTTTAAATAATCCTGAATAATGGAAGATCAAAATTTGTCCCCCGCTTCCGTTCGTTCCAAAAAAAGGTCGAATAATCCGCGATAATCAAAAAAAAAAAGTCTTAACTTTCGCTAAGAGCGACCATTTCCGACGCATTTGGTACCAGTCTAAGCGTCTTGTTTGGATTAAGACTATTGATGTGATTTTCACCAAATATCCATGAGGGGGATGGAATCAAAGAAGCTGCCAGCCCCAATGTGCTTAAGCGTATGAATGAATATATTATGCTCGCTAAATCTTACCAATAAAATCCTTTATGAACACAAACATAAATGGCAAAGAAATAATAATAATAATAATTCAACGGTCCCCTTTTGCTGCTGCTACTGTCAACGGCATATGACATCAATTAGCTAAATTAAACAAAAAATTGTGCATCTCAAGAAATAACAACTTTCGTTAATCTCATACTTAAGTGATGACGTCCCATAAAGAGGTCGAGGGCATAAAAAAATGTTCGACCTCGCGTCCATACAATTCAGAACCCTTAATTCTATCAAAAGTAAATCTACTCTTATAACCTTTCTAAATCTTTAAAACTTTTTTTTTTAGTAAACGAACACAAAATTATTAATTTCCTTAATTTGTCTTTATTTAGCACATTTTTTGAAAAGGCAAATTGTTTTTAAAAGAAAGAAAGGTTCAAACTTCACAAATAGGAACAGATTTGTGAGTTTGATACTCAGCAAAATGTGGTGGCAAATATCTTTAAATTGACACTTGGTTTATGCACCAAATTAAATGAGCGGGCGGGCGGACGGCGAATTTGTTGGCCATTCGCTCGGCGTCGCATTTGGACACCAACGCGCCCCATGGCTTATGCTTATCGTCATCGTCAGGCTGCTGGGCTTTTCGTCTCGTCAACAAGGGCGGCGGAACAATGTCTTTAGCGCGCTCAAAATGCCAATGCCATTTTCAGCTGCTTGCTGCAGTGTCTGACTGTCAAAGTGTCTGACCCGCCGTCCGGCATTTGTCTGCGATCTCTGTCTGCCTATCACATGCCAACTAAGAAGCCAAAATTGGGGACACAGCGAGTGAATTGTGCCGACCGGCATACAGAGAGAGAGAAAGAGAGGAAGAGAAAATGCCATGCCCACTGACTGTGCTTGCTTGCTTGCTTCAAGTATATGTTTGGTCGGGGAATAAGCTAAGCGATGTTAGCCGTCGTCCCCGGAGGGCAAGAAATAAATCAATTGAAGACCATTGACAGCACAGCGAATGCCGACCGCTTCATCATTTGCTGCTGGCACAACGAAGCAAGGGCAGCAGCAGAGGAGGGGAAGGCAGCAGGAAGGAAGCAGCAATGTTGAAGTGCGTTTTGTAGGGGTGAGAAATTGGAATTTGTGGCGGGGGGGCGGGGGGGGGGGTATTATTATTCATGTGACTTATATGCTTTATCCGATTTTAAATCGGATAAAGCATTTTACACCAAAAACATTTGGCCAGTTTTTAATGAACACAGTAATATGTAAGGTAAGATCAAGGATGAAACCGGAAGCCGAAATAAAAGTCCTAAATCCGGAACCTGAAGACAATCCGAAATTTTTTCAATCGATAAAATTGATAATTCTTAGCTCAAATTTTGCCTTACTTCTCTAAATTTGTTATTTTTGTCTTTTTTAAATAAAATTTTTATAGGTAATTAGAGCAGAAAGAATAATACCCGGGTATTTTAAAAAATTCCGAGTTGAAAAATTACTAAAAATTTGCTAAAAATGTCACAAAATATTTGCGAAATATATTTTCTTAAAAAAGGCGAAAATGTTTTTCAATATTTGCTAAAAACTTCGTTCATTTCAAAACATTTTCGGAAGAACTTGATTTTCGTGGATATCTTACGTATTTGACACGTAAAAAAATATAATCTAGTGGAAAAGAATTAATTTTGTATGTAAGCAATATAAACGCTCCAGTCAAACTAAAAATGTGAAGACTGTTGCTGTGCTTTCCACATATACAAATTGTCATTTTTAATGATTTAGCTAATTGATTTAAATTCTTTTAATGTTATAATAAATGTAAAATTCTCAATAAGATTTTAGATTTATTCATTTTATAAAATGGAATTTTTGCATTTGCTTTTTGTGTTATTATGTGCAATGTTTTCATTCAAGCGAATTGAATCCGTTAATTTTCATCAAACGAAAGGAAAAATTCGACCAAATTTTGACGAAATATTCGGCAAAGGATGGGACACAAATGAGGGCATAGAAGAACAAAAACAAATTGTGATGCAAAATCGACAATTTGAAGCATTATTTCCATTTGATCAGAGTGATAGCGAAAATGGCATCGAATTGGGTGATCAAATAAATGATCAAAGTGATCAGAATGATAAATTGGAAGAGCAAAACAAAGATAGTGCACAAAAGAAGCTGATAAATGACAAAAGCAGAAGCCATTCCGAGCAACAAAAGCGTAAAATTGTTCAAAAGTTTCACGCAATTAAAGAAGAATTGAAGAAAATGGGAAAATATGACAGTGAAAAAAGAGCTCAAATTGAATATAAAATTGCAATAAAATTGGGAGCAAATCGCAACGAAATATATAAATGGAAAAAAGAATTTGGATTAAACCCAAAAATGGATTATTACAAGGAGAAAAAGGATGAATTCATTAAGAGAATTGATGAATTTAAGCAAATGCATAGCGAAGGCAAACAGCAAAAATTTGTGAAGGAATTGGGCATTAGCAATGAAACATTTCGTAAATGGAAAAAAGAATTGGGCATCGAATGTGGCAAAAGTATGAAATATTTAAAAGTTAAATTAAAAAAATAATATAATTAAAATTTAAGATGGAAAAAGATATTCTGAGGAGGAAAAGCGCGAATTCATTAAGCGATTTGATGAATTTAAACTAATGCACGGCGAAAACAAACAGAAGAAATTTGTGGAGGAATTGGGCATTAGCAAAAGCACATTTTGGAAATTGAAAAAAGAATTGGGCATCGAAAGTGGCAAAAGTAATATTTAAAAATTAAATTAAAAACCAATAATTTAATTAAGGCGGAAAAAGATATTCTGAAGAGGAAAAGCAGCGAAAGTTAAAGCAATATTATAAAATTAAAGGGAAAAAGCCGGAAATAAGTGATGAAAATATTGCAGAAATGCTGAACATCTCACTTTACAGTCTAAAGAAATGGAGACAAATGTAGCGATATTTGTGAATAGAGTCAACCAAAGAATATAATTTATGCGATAATCTTTTCTTCCATGAAACAATTATTTTTCGCACTATTAAAAAATTTTCCCAAAAAAATATGAGAGCAAATATTATGTCGAGATCCCCAAAATGACGAAAATTCACGAGAGTTGACAAAGGGTGCGTTTTTCAGTAGCCTTATCTCACTCTCTATTTTCAGGGTTTTTAGATTTGTAATTTAATTGTGTGTAAATTGTATTAAAATTGTATTAATTTGTGAAAAAGTGTATTTGGTATTAATTGTGTGCTTGGTCTATTGAAATGTTCATCGATGTTTTCCCGACCTAAGCTTAAATCCCCCCCCCCCCGTTTCGACTCGGTCTTCTTCTCCACGCATCTTCTCCAATTTGGCGCTGCCGGGGGGTGGGTCCCCTCCACTAGTGAACGCGGCCGAAATTTCGGTTTCGCTTTCGATTGCAAATTTTTATTTTTTCACGAAAGATCATTTGTAGGGATGGCAATTTAATATAACCAAATACATATTTTGGGCATTTTTTGTCAAAATTTAATTTAGGCCTAAAAAGAGGATTAATGCTTATGTTTTCACTAGAAGGTTTTTGCTATCTGTGCTGGAAATGGGTGTTTTGGACATCGTTAAGTAAATTTTAACCCATTTATTGACCCATACAAAATTGGTCATATCGCTAAGATATTAGACTAAACCATTATATTTTATTATCATTAGATAGAGGAGTGTCTCAGCTTCAAAATGATACCAAAATTATATTGGTTTTCTTTTAAAAATTCATTTTTAAAAAGGGTTAAAGCATAGAAAAAAACGACAAAACTTAGCAGACAACCCAATATTTACTGGACCATAACAAAATCAGAGATTGCTCTTCTTCTTATGAGTTTTTGTAGATTAAAAAAGCTTAATCTTTCAGGGTAAGGGCGAAGTGTTAAGCCACATTTTTCAGA
Source organism: Heterodera carotae (assembly GCA_024500135.1). Classification (NCBI taxonomy): domain Eukaryota; kingdom Metazoa; phylum Nematoda; class Chromadorea; order Rhabditida; family Heteroderidae; genus Heterodera; species Heterodera carotae. The sequence continues at coordinate 12,024 of JAKKIK010001111.1, read as the reverse complement.
ATATTCCTAAAAAAATTTCGTATTTTTTCTATACGCTCCTTATCACAATTTGGGTCTCGAGCATCTCTACTAAATATACGAATTTATATAGGCATAGCGGTACTTCCGGGTTATGCTGTCCCCCTCAAAAAATTCCAAAATTCGTAATTTGGGGTTTCCAAGGTCGCTGATCACGAATATGATATTTATTTTAACATCTGATGACTTTTAATCATAGATTTGACAAAATATCTATGATTTTAGAAAAATATTAAAAATTCAATTAAATCATGAAGTCAGACAGGTGGCATAAAGGCAACGATATTGCGCAAAATCTCGTCAAATTCATCAACATTTCGTCGCTTAACGTCCTTCCGCCACAAAAAATAATTTATGTGTGAACATCATTTTTGTTGATTGATTAATAAAAAGATATATGTAATCAGCTATAGCCCAATGACTTGCAAAAAGTGGCGGATTTTCGAAACGCCCACAGTGGCAGAATTTACGAAGCAGCCTAACATTCGTGAAATTGATTTTATTTTAATTAAAATACCCAAGTCTTCTTGTCACATTCACTCAATTTGATCATTTTATGATTTAAATAATACTGCCTTATTGGTTGGATTTATCTAAATGGAAACTGGCGCATTTTAAACGAAATTTTTATGCCATTTTTATTTGACCAATCACTGATTGATATTTAAGGAATCTTTTCATTTAGTTATTTTTTGATCATTTTATGCGAAACATAACTTTAATGTTAATATATATCATTAGCTAAGCTTAATTTTTAATCTAATGTGCAAGTCAATGAAAGTGTCTAATTTCGGGTAATTTCGGTTTTGGGGGTCTCGGTCTCGAGTCTCGGTACCAAGTCTCGGTCTCAAGTCTCGGTGTCAAGTCTCGGTCTCGGTCTCGAGTATCGATGTCAAGTCTCGGTCTCGGTCTCGAGTCTCGGTCTCGAGTCTCGGTGTCAAGTCTCGAGTCTCGGTGTCAAGTCTCGGTCTCGGTCCGAGTTTCGGTACCAAGTCTCGGTTCTAGTCTCGGGAAATTTTGGGTCTCGAGCATCTCTACTATGTATGCTTCAGAGCTGAGTGTCGAATGGCTTAATGCGGACTATATCGACGAATTTGGTATCAATCGAAGCATCGTATTTTACATACATAATTAAGCAATCCTAAATCTGAATTATTAAAATTTAGAAAAAAAAATTGTTTCATGAACATTGACGAGTAAGCGTTTATGTTTCTTTGAGTCACAACATAAATTTATACGATTTTATAATGAATAATTTTTTAAACAAAGAAATGAGGCTACTGAAAAGGCACATTTGTCGTGAATTCTTGTGATTTTGGGTTCTCGACTTAATTCTGCTCTTATATTTTTGGGGAAATAATTGTTTCGTGGAAGAATATCATAAATATTTCTTGGTTGATTCTATCCACAAATATCGCTACATTCGTCTCCATTTCCTTAGACTGCTAAATCCGATGTTTAGCATTTTAGCAATATTTTCATCACTTATTTCCGGATTTTTTCCTTTAATTTGGTAATATTGCTTTACCTTTTGCTGCTTTTCCTCCTCAGAATATCTATTTCCTTTTTAAATAAATGAATGACTTTTTAATTTAAATTTTAAATATTACTTTTGCCGCTTTCGATGCCAAATTCGTTTTTCCATTTACGAAATGTGCTTTTGCTAATGCCCAATTCTTTCACAAATTTTTGCTGTTTGCCTTCGCTTTTCATTTGCTTAAATTCATCAAATCGCTTAATGAATTCGCGCTTTTCCTCCTCAGAATATCTTTTTCCATCTTAAATTTTAATTATATTATTTTTTTAATTTAACTTTTAAATATTTCATACTTTTGCCACATTCGATGCCCAATTCTTTTTTCCATTTACGAAATGTTTTTTGGCTAATGCCCAATTCTTCCACAAATTTTTGCTGTTTGCCTTCGCTATGCATTTGCTTAAATTCATCAATTCTCTTAATGAATTCACGCTTTTTCTGCTTGTAAAACATTCGATCATTTATATTCATTTTTTTACTTAATCCAAATTCGCTTTTCCATTTATATATTTTGTCGCGGTTAACTCCCAATTTTATTGCAATTTTACACTCAATTTTAACTCTTTTTTCATTATCATATTTTCTTCCCATTTTCTTCAATTCTTCTTTAATTGCGTGAAACTTTTGAACAATTTTACGCTTTTGTTGCTCGGAATGGCTTCTGCTTTTGTCATTTATCAGCTTCTTTTGTGCACTATCTTTGTTTTGCTCTTCCAATTTATCATTCTGATCACTTTGATCATTTATTTGATCACCCAATTCGATGCCATTTTCGCTATCACTTTGGTCAAATGGAAAAAATGCTTCAAATTGTCGATTTTGCATCACAATTTGCATTTGTTCATCTACTGCTTTTATGGCCTCATTTGTGTCCCATCCTTTGCCGAATATTTCGTCAAAATTCGGTCGAATTTTTCCTTTCATTTTGTGCAAATTAACGGATTCAATTTGGTTGAATGAAAACATTGCACAAAATAACGCGACAATTAAATGAAAATCCATTTTTATTAAATGATTAAATCTAAAAAATAATTTCTTTAATTGAGAATTCATATTTCAAAATATAATATTTTGATTCCATTTTATGATTTGAAGAATTATTAAGCATTATTTTTTAGTGTGCTTCATATTCATATCCAATATATTATCGCTTCATTTATATTAGCATTGATTTTATAATTTTGGTTGGCAAAAAATTGATATTTTATTCTAATTTCTATATTTACATAATTTAAAATTTAGGCAGGAAGTAATATCTTGTGGGAACGTTTTACGAATCGCTTAATAAGAAATGATGTAATTCTGGAAAAAAATGCTGAAGGAATGGAAAAAAAATGCAAAAAATGAATGCCTTAAGATAATTCACAAATTCTCCACAAAAATTGCGGGCTTGGATTTCACTCTCGTCAAGCTCTTCGGTCTCGTCCACAACTCACTCCACTCATTTTCACACTTTGTAAAACGCGGCCGTAATGCGTACAAAATAATACATTTTGCAAATAATACATTTTGCATACAGAATTAAAGGCATAAAATATGCAAATGCTTTTCCACCATTTATTTGTGTATATTCGGTGGCGGGACACTCTTTTGCGCCAATTGACAACTGATCAGAATTTACAGCAAAATATTTTAAACATAATTTGAATGGATGAATTTGGTTGGGGAATGAATTCGCCGCAGGTGCCGCCGCACATTCGACGCAAAATCATTGTCAATTTACATATATGGGCTGCCTGGATAAACTGCTGCAGAGTGTTGCCAGCTAATCCAATTTCGACACAAAATTTTGATGGCACAATTCGCTGGGTGTAATAACGGGCATGGAAATCCACTTTAGGACACTGTAAAATATTCTTTGTACATAAACAAATTCAACAAATTTTGTACATTCGAAGGCCCATATATGTATGTTATGAGTACCAAAGCAAAATCTAATTGAGTAAGCCCCTCACAAAAAGCTATAATATAAACTTACAAAAAGCGCCTGACTTTGAGAGAATTTAAAAGTGATTTTTGATTTAGCAAAATTCACATCTTCTACGGATGGATTATTTAAATATAAAATGTTATAATTATAAATATTCTTCAAATTAAACTTTTCTTCTAGCTTAAAAATGAATGGTGCAATAGTTTCTAATAAACTATTATTTTATTGGCATAATTAATTTATTTACTAATTTTGTAATATTGCATTCGAATTTACAAAAATATTCCATCATTTTGTGGTTTTATTTGCGGCAAGACTTTATTTTATTTTGTTTCGTTCCAGACGCGCAATTTACATGAAGAAAATAATGTGTTAGAACTGTAAATGCACCACTCTGGAATGAAATAATAGAAAATGCCATCAACATCGACAAAAAAGTTGACACCAACACAAAAGGCGAAAAAATGCAAAATTCAAAAAAATTGTTTAAAATAGAGAGACCCCCCCCCATAATTCTCATCCTAATATCACGACACCTCCGTTTGCCATCCCCGACCTGTCATCCACGAAAATCCTCATCTTGCCATCTTGACAATCCTCGGCCTGCCATCCTCGACCTGTCATCCAAGACAATCCCCGCACGACAATCCCCGACTTGTCATCCCCGATAATCCCGGCTTGCAATCCAAAACAAACCCAGACCTGTGATCCAAGACAATCCCCGCTCGACAATCCTCGACTTGTCATCCCAGAAAATCCCGGCCTGCTATCCTCGACAATTTCCCAGACCTGTCATTCCCAACACCGATCCTACCCATATCCAGTTTTCATCCCATATTTGAATTATTGTACCTAATTTTGCCTATTGTAATTTTGCCTTTAGCAAAAAGCTGACCCAAAAAGAAAAGAATGGCATTATTTAAATTCCATCGATGGCACTCATATTTTCATTTTTAATTATTCCATTATTTGATTACTTACTGCTTGTCCACACACCAACATCAAGAAAATTTTGTTTCATCAACTATCCCCATAAAACGATTCCTTTTAGTTTCATACCTTGACCTTATGCCGTAGTTTTCCTTGGGAATCGGTTATAATTCAATCACTCTTTTAAAATTTATTTTTTGAATTTTTCTGCATTTGCAAATCTGTACAATTAGAAAATGGTTAAAATTTTTCTCTGATTTATTTCGACTTCTTGAAAACTGAGAAGATTTTGTTTGAAATGAATGATCAACCCTTTTTTTTAGAAATTTCCTTCCCCTTTGCTGATCACGAATCTGTCATTAGGTTTATCGTAGGATTTAGTTTAATTTATGATTTCATAATCAATTTATTTTTAATGTTTGTTTTTTATAATTGGAGAAATTAGCGTAAAAAATGAGAATCACAAAAACAAGTCACAAACAACCTGTTGTAAACAACTATTCTTCTCATACTCGGCATTTTATGACATGTCGTAAATTGCTGCGAAAGTTCTTCAAATATAAAAAACAAAAATTTGAAATAATTTTCAAAAATGTATTTTGAAATCATAGATTAGACGACGTCAAGCGATAAACCTAATGATAGATTCGTGATCAAAACCCTCGAGAACCCCAAGGAGGTCTTTAAAACTTAATGTAAATCACCTTTAAATCCTTCTCTTTTTTTTGTGGGACCAGTAAACGAGTACGGTGACAATTCTCGTCTTTTTTTTATTACTTTTCTCGTCTTTCATTTTAAATTTCTCTTTATTAAGGCTAATTTTCTCACGCCAAAAATTTTAGCCTTATTTTTTGACAATTCCATCTTTTTAAACCAAACTTGTTTTTTTTAAAGCATTGTCAAGTCTTCGCAAAAATTTGTAAATCATTAAATTTTGAATTTGAGAATGAGCATGTCAAGTGCAACCGATTCAGCAAATGTCGTCGTGGCATCTGATGAAATGACTGATCGGGGTAATAAATTTTATAAATGCCATTTTTAGCCATGTAAATTTAGCAGAAGCATACTTTACGCCAACCTTCGAAGGGTTGGGCCCGGGCAAGCAATTGCAACTTTTGCATGCCAAAATTGTCGAATTGGAGCAAATGCAAACGATGGCATCGTCAAACGCAAGCTTCGATATGCTTTCGGAACCGAACGGAGACGGTCAATTTTATTTCAGCAAAATCACCGACAAAGATAACAAATCATTTTTAGAAACAACAGATCTTAGCGGAATTTTGGTCGGCCAAAATTACCAAAACGAGAAGGGACCCAACGGATCAATCACTGATCTGCCACAGTTGATGGTAGGGCGGAATTATCATTATTGATAATAAATATCATTATTAATTATTATTATTTATTTAGCAATTTTGCGAAAAGCTTTCAAAAATGGAATTGGAATTGACGACGTTCAAACAATTTTGCATGTCTTCGAAAGACGAGAACGTAAGTAGAGCTTATTGGTAATTTATTGCTTACAAATCAGTGCTAATTAATTATCGGTTCATTTGCTTTTCCTACACTTTTTCCAAAGTTAAAAATTTTCATTTATTAATTTGAGTAAGCCGATGTTAAAGCTTCAGAATCTGCTCACTGAACACAAAGCGCTGCAGGCGAGGGTTGCCAAAATGGAACAGAAAATAGCGGAATTGAAGAAGCAGCAAAAGAATGCCGACGAGAAGGGCACTTTTGCCATTTCGACCACCCAAAAATTGTTCTTAATCCATCCGCAAAATCGTTGGAACTCTGCCGACTGCCACTCGGATTTGTTGGTGACCATTAAGCCGGACTGTTTGACTGTCTATCGCCATGGTAAGAAATGGCACGCAAAAGAGAAGATTTGCTTTTATTGAAATCATCATTGCCTTTTTTAGTCCCAAATATGCGTTTCCACTACCTCGTACCGGTTCGTGCTCAATTTGCGGTGCCACGTCATCATTGCGGAATTTTTTTCTTCGAATTAAAAATTGAGAAAATGGCCGAGTAAGACTTTTCCCTGAACTTTAAATAAGTGTTTAAAAATTCATATATTTTATTCCTGGTGAATTTAAAAACGTAGTCTTCTGAATTATTAGGGACAATTCAAAATCCTAACAACAATATTTGTTTATGGGGCAAATTCTGTTTAGACTTTGTGCTTTTGGTCTGGCGCCCAAATCAGTACCAAGCCAGGAACAAGGATATTGGTACCGAAGTGATGGCACATTTTGGGGACACAATGTGCACGGGTGTAACTTCTTTGACAAGCGGCCGTTCGTCTTCGATAAAGACAACATATTCGCCGTTGGCGACGTCGTCGGCTGTGGACTGAATTTGTCAACTCGCCAAATCATTTACACGCGAAACGGGGAACGATTGGGTAGATAAATGGCTTTTTTGACCATAATTGCATAAATTGAATATTTTGCCAAATTTTTTTTTGCAGATACAACCGGCTGTTTGATCCATTTGTCTGAATTGTATCCAATTGTCGCGTTGAAAGATGCCGGGGACCGAGTTAGGGCCAATTTTGGTCCAGACTTCATGTACGATCTCCACAAGGAGTGTTTGGAATGAATGATGCGATCTTATCATTACTTTGTTTAAAATCAATCAATTTTGTTCGTTTTTAAATCAATCAATTTTGTTCGTTTTTAAATCAATCAATTTTGTTCGTTTTTAAATCAATCAATTTTGTTCGTTTTTAAATCAATCAATTTTGTTCGTTTTTAAATCAATCAATTTTTTGTTCATTTTTAAAATTATTCAGTTTTGTTAATTTTTTTAGTAAGTAAAATTATAAAATGCTCATTAGAGGTAAAAAGCCAAAATAATTTTTACCTTTCCTGTGGGCTGTCACAACAAAATGTTTAAAATTTAAATAGACAAAAATTGATCTGTTGAGACTCGGTTGTCCAATTAGGCATTGGGACTCGATTGGCCATTTTAAAATGAATTTAACTGCTACATGCTAATAGTGCCGACACAGAATATTTTTGGGCACTGGAACCGATTACCGGTCCATAGTATCGACTTGTTTCATTGTTTGACAGCCGCCAATGAAATTAAATAGGAAATTAGCCGACAAAAAGCAATTCTTAAGCTTAAGCTAAGCAATTACTCATACACAAAAGTTACGATTTTTCAATTGCTAAAAAACCTTTTTTAACAATATCAATTTCAAAATTCTCTTCTTAGGTCGAGACTCGGCGCCCGAGAGTCAAGAATCGAGTTGAGACACGAAACCTCGGTCAAATAATGATTTGGGCAAAATTGGCATCCGTCGCCACTCCCCCCCACTTCATCTGGCATTTTGCTTGCTTGCTTGCTAATTCGACGTGGCGAATTGCATAAATATGCTTAGAGATACATGAAAATTAGCCTTGTTCTCTAATTCATTGATTCAATGGCAAAATTGTCAATGATTTTTTGAATGTAATAAATGAATTTTCCCAAAAAAAAAAATTTAGATAATTAAATTAGCATTTAGATTTAAACATTAAATGAAATTTTGCATTTTTACTTTTTTTGTTATTTGTGCAATAAATTTATTCAACCTAATTGAATCCGTCAATTTGGGGCAATTGAAAGGAAAAATTGGACCAAATTTTGACGAAATATTCGGCAAAGGATGGGACACAAATGAGGCCATAAAAGCAGTAGAGGAACAAATGCAAATTTGGAAACAAAATCAACAAATGGAATGGGACAAAGCATTTTCATTTGATCGAAGTGATAGCGAAAATGGCATCGAATTGGGTGACCAAATAAATGATCAAAGTGACCAGAATGATTACTTTGATCAATCGGATGAACGGACAAACGAAAATATTGAGGAAACGGAAGAAAAAAGCACAGAAATGAAGCTGATCAATGGTAAAAGAAGCAGCAGAAGCCATTCCGAGCAACAAAAGCGTAAAATTATTCAAAAGTTTCACGCAATTAAAGAAGAATTGAAGAAAATGGGAAGAAAATATGACAAAGAAAAAAGAGTTAAAATTGAGCAAAAAATTGCAATAAAATTGGGAGTAAATCGTAAAAAAATATATAAATGGAAAAGCGAATTTGGACTAAGTAAAAAAATGGAAAGAAACGATCGAAGCTTTTACAAGCAGAAAAAGCATGAATTCATTAAGAGAATTGATGAATTTAAACTAATGCACGGCGAAGGCAAACAGCACAAATTTGTGAAGGAATTGGGCATTAACAAAAGCACATTCATTGCCTGGAAAAAAGAATTGGGCATCGAATGCAGCAAAAGTAATATTTTAAAATTTAAATTAAAAATTTCAAAAATTAAATTTTAGGCGCAAAAAGATATTCTGAGGAGGAAAAGCAGTCAAAGATAAAGCAATATTACCAAATTAAAGGAAAAAAGCCAGAAATTAGTGATGAAAATATTGCAAAAATGTTGAAAATCGGAATTTGTAGTCTAAAAAGATGGAGACGAATGTAGCGATATTGGTGGATAACTGTAAAAGATGGATTATTATACATACAGGGTGCGGAAAAAGTTCCCATGCTTTTTTTAACTCGCTATACTTTCTTTAAAATTTGGGGATAAAAAGAATTGTAACATTCATTTTATAGCTTTTTCTTATCTCTATCATTCCCTTTAAGCGTGCTTTAGTAAATCCTTCGTAATTTTGTTGAAAAATATTGGAAAATTAGCCGTTCATTTTCGCGCTTAAATTGCTTTCATTTAATGCATAAATCTAGAATACAAAACAATTTTGTTTAATGTTTTATTGTACATAAATAAAATTTCACATATAATAAATGGCCTTAATTAATGATTGCTTGAAAAAGACTAACTAATTTATTTAATTAATTATTCGGGATGGCAATTTTAATTACATATTATTTCATGATTCATTAAATATTTTTATTTTTTTCTCAAATGGAGGCTTTTTTAGAGTAGCTCTATTGTATTTTTATACTTATTGAGTAAATTTGTTTTTATTTGTAATTTTTGTTTACTATGTATTTAAATTAGGTACCGATTTTATATTATGTTTATGAATACCATTCTCTTTTTTAATATTATTTACATTTAAATTTAACATACATACCTAGGAGGTATTTGATCTATTTTTTAGAAATATTTAGTAATAGGATAGTAATTGTTTTTGTTTATTTAAAGTTGTTTATTTTTATTTTGATTAATAGTATTTTTTAATTTTTTTTTTTTTGTAATATTTTAAATATCTTTTTTTAGAGGAAAGCTTTGTTTTGGGAGAGGGGGCTTCATGGGAGGATTCTAGATTCACTCACTCAAGAGGAGAGCTCTATTTCAAGAGGGGCTTTATTTCAGGGAGAGGCTTTTATTTATTGAAAAATAATTTTATTGTATTGCTTATTGTTAGCATGAATATTGAAATTGAAAAGCACTGAGCTTTTGAAGAAGTTTAGAGCATCGCGTTAATGCTAAAATGGAACAGAAAATAGCGGAATTGAAGAAGCAGCAAAAGAATGCCGACGAGAAGGGCACTTTTGCCATTTCGACCACCCAAAAATTGTTCTTAATCCACCCGCAAAATCGTTGGAACTCTGCCGACTGCCACTCGGATTTGTTGGTGACCATTAAGCCGGACTGTTTGACTGTCTATCGCCAAGGAGCCTCTGTTTGTGTGCAATTTGCTGTGCCATGCCATCATTGTGGAATTTTTTTTCTTCGAATTAACACTCAAGAAAATAGCCGAGTAAGTCGCCGTTTCGGTGTTTTTAATTTCATAATGAATTTTGGAGTCAGAAAGTGATTTAATAAATAAGACTTGATGGTATCGATCTCACAGAATATATTTGAGGTTACATAAAAATGAGCTTGTAATAAAAAAATATTTATGTCTCTTAAAATAACCTTGATTGGTTTATTTTGATCCTATACTTTTAAGAAATGCCAAACTCAAACTGCCATACTTGCTGAACTTATTATTGTAAATATCGAAAATAGGATGTCACTTGAAAGAAGATTCTACCATAAAAATGGAAGTGAATAAATTCCAATCAAAAAATAAAAATTCTGACCATTAGGGTTTAAAATTACCTACCTATATGGAAATCCATATTGTTTTCCTGGACTGTAGGAGGCTTGGAAAACACGAAAAACATGTTTTCAGCTTGGTTTAGTTTCCAAAATTCTGAAAAATGCACCTTCGGAAAAATAAACCCCTGAAAAATGCGGTTTTTTGCCGAATAAAAATCAAATATTTATTGGAAATTTTAGTAGTAGTATGTCCATTTTTGCATTTTATGTCCATATTTCTGGATTTTGGTCTCTATTTTATGGCCATATTTCGCGGTTTTATATCCATATAATTCTAAACCCGACTGATCACTGTGACAGAAATTATTACTCACATCAACATAAAGGCGAAGGTTAAATATTTTAATGAGTTCTGTGACATTCTATAAAAGGCGGCTTATAGAGCCCCAAAATTTGAGGCACAATAAAATAGAACCCCCTAAAATAGAGGCCCCAAATTAGAGGCATCATAAAATAGAACCCCCTAAAATAGAGCCCCCAAATCCGACATTATTCTTAAACGGTGAGATTAAACAAATTTCGTCATTCATATTTTAAAATTTTTCAAAAAAAGGACAAACCAAAACTGAGCAGGGCGCATGCCATCCAACGACTCCTAATTGAATTTATTTTAAAAATAAAGAAAAAAAGAAATAAATTTATGCCTTGTCCTCGGATAACGCAATGGGCTTGTGATGGCCATATACCTGATGATGAAGTGAGAAGATGTTTGCAATTAATTATTCCAAAGAAAAACATTTTTAAATCAAAATTTGTTAATTATTTAAATCAAAACCAAAAAAGAAATTAATATTATCCCTTTTAAAGGAGGAAGGGGATCTATTAGCGCGGGAAGGGGCTTACCTTAATAAAGGAAATACAGTAATTAATTTTTATTTTTTTTGCAACTAAATATTTATTAAAACAATTAATCACCTGTCAAATGAAATGATGCACAAATTAAGAATGGACGCAGTGCAAAGGAGCACATCAAATGTTGCCCAAATTGGGCACAATGGCCGGCCCAATGGCCAATTGTGGTTGTGCAGCAGGTCGAACAGTGCCAATGGCATTATCAACAAGCCCACAAGCAAATCTGACAATGTGTGCCGTGGCATTCATTCGCATAATAAATGATGAATTATTAATTTATATTGATCAAACAATAATCAATTTAAGAAATGAAATCAGAAAATATTATTATTAATGGGGTTGGCTTGTAGTAAGAATATCATTATTGTTTTATATTTATTTTTTATTTATTATATTGTAACTTAAAAATATTTTTAGAATAAATTTTCGAAATATTCGCTATAATGAAAATTTTTAATTGGCTTTTTGTGTTATTCTATGCAATGTTTTCATTTAATCAAACTGAAAGCGTTAATGTGGGGCAATTGAAAGGAAAAATTAGACCAAATTTTAACGAAATATTCGGCAAAGGATGGGACAAAAATGAGGGTAGAAAAGCAGTTGAAGAATACCAAATGCAAACTGGGAAAGAAAATCTTAAAATTAGATGGGCCGAAGCATTTTCATTTGATCAAAGTGATAGCGAAA